>JAGKTI010000989.1:551-33124 GCA_018397915.1 Birgus latro | reverse complement strand
CCTATTATATATATATATATATATATATATATATATATGAATTACTGAAATCATCAGGAGATCCCAAAGCGATCACTGATCATTTGTGTCTGTGTTACTGATAAAGCTCAATGACATGAGTTTTAAGAGTTTGAAGGATGCTTGCTAAAGAATATTACACAGCACCTGCAGCCCCCTTATTCATCTAAATCAAACAATTGCAAAATTTCATGGTGCAATGCATTTCACATTTCTTGTAAGTAAATCTGCTGCTGCTAAGGTGTCAAGATTCTGTAGAAAAGCCCTTAATTGGATGATGGATGGAGTAAACACACCAGAAAAGTAGTCCCTTGTGCCACAACAGTGCACAAAATGCTGTCTCAGCCTTCAATCATGTGTCTTTCAGTAATTATGGTACACACAAAACTTGTGAACTTACACAACAGAGCATTCAATGGTTGTCTCCCGCCATATCCTGGTAAGGGCAAGGTGCACAACGCCATCATTCTGCAGAGGTGAAAGTGTGCAGGTGGAGTATACAACAGAGCCACCAGGACGCACTTTATGTAGGGCATTCCTGCAATAAAAAAACAATTCCACAGTATTTCATTTTGGCAGAAAGAAATATAATTACTGGATACAGCAGGTAGGTTGGCATTACTTTCGTGTAACACATCCAACCTAGTGCCATTTTTTATTTTATTCTTCATATCCCTAGATGTCTCCATTCAGTTCACGAGCGACTTTTTTAACCTAAGGGGTTAGACATTGCCTTCATTAATGCCTTTACACACACAAAAAAATAAATAAACAAATAAAATAATCCCCATACCAAATAACTTCGGTCATAAATGAAAAGAATGATCCCAAATTTATGGCATAAGAGTGAATGGGTTGAGGATGCCAAGTGAGAGATAATTAACCATCCAAGGTAATGAAACCATACAGTGCTGTACAGGGGATGCTCATTATAATCTTAAGAATCTATCTACAGTGAAATTCCTCATTGCTATCCACACTGACCAAGACTGTATCTTCAATCCCCCTTCACATTACATTTCCAGTACCATCCCAACTTTTATGTTTTGAAATGAAGAGGATACTAAAACTTTATCAGTTAAACCATTCAACTCAAATATATTTTTTATATTTTATTCTTGCTATCTCCCAACAATTTTATTGAACTTTGGAACTGGAGGGGTTTAATACAGCTTTCGATAACTCCTTCACAACAGCAAAGCTCTGTTCAACAGCAAGTTATCACCTGGAGTTAGGAGAAAAAAAAAAAAAAAGTCAAGGAATATGAGCAGGAAAAGGAAGGGTTTGTCGCTCTATGTTCCAATCTTTAACCCCTAAACCGTGGAGTTGTGTGAGGCGGTCCTGGCACTTCCAGCCGGTGGCAATTCGCGTTCTGACTTATTTTTATAAAATACAGGCCCAAACTAGCCTGAGTGATATAAATAGCACTCAGGAATCTCCTACATTTTTTCATATATATTTAAATTTTGAAGGCCCTAGCTAATTAAAAAGAAAACAGAGGCACCCAACTGATGACCCACGGCTCGAGCCATCACCAACGAGTGTCACGAAAGTGACAGCCCGCGGTTAAGTGGTTAATCCACCTTTTATGACTTGAAGGTAATATGCTGATAGTAATCTGCCTTTCCTGTCTCCTGTATCTGAGGCATATTCCTTTAACCCTTTCACTACAATTTGTGCACTTAGATATTTTAGTCAGGCTAACACCAGAAGATATTTTTCAACTAAGAGAAATTCCAGCAGTCAGTGGCTCAAAATACTACCTCAAGTACCTTTTCTATGCTACTGATAATCCTTGGAATTATATCAGGTTAACACCAGAGAATTTTGCCTACTTTTGAGAAATTCTAGAAATCAAAGGGTTACATACCAATAGAAACCTCAAATGATTAACGTAAACACTTATGAATAGTGGTTACCAAGTAATCTAAAAAAATGTAAAAACTATACTTACAAAAGCAGTTGTGTCTGCAGTTCTGGCAGCTTTAGTCTCTCCTTGGTTCGTGTGGTCTTGAAGATGCTGTTGTCACTCTCAAGGAGGGAGTGGCGATCAGTTAGGCAGGGAGCATCAACCAACACATGATCATATGCCTCTCTCTCCCTAAGCAAGCACCCATCTTCCTGTACATAAATAACAAATGTCACCTACCTACAGAATGAATCTTTCACACCCTGTACAAGCCTGACACTGCACCCCAGGTCATCTGGGTGGTGGAAAGAAAGTCCCACATGACAAGGTGAAAGAATGAAAGAGAGACTGAAGGATAAAGCACAGGCAGACAAACAAGACTGAATGGCAGTGGAGGAGATGGACTCAATAAATTCAGAAAACATAGCTTTTCATGAAGTGCATACACTGAATGTTGGCTAAGGATATTCACAGTTGTGTGTGTGGTGTAGAAGCTTCAGCTAACAAGAAGGGTACAGCTGCACACAATGAAACTGTACCATATTTTAGTCAAACAAATGTTATATGACTTATATAATACTCTTAAAAGCTTGTTGGTCTCTGAAAATCACATTACTCTGTTTCAAAATTCACTTTTTGCTGTTTTGTTCATTATCAAACAAACTGACTAGATATTTGTGCCCACAACTGTTACTACTACTTACCAGTATATCACAACTACAACTGAGACATCAATCCTCTACCAGCACTGTGTTCTGCCTTTTGTATTTCTCTGTCATCCCCAAACATCAACAGTATCTTTCCTGTTCACACTCTTTTGCTGTATGCTTCATACATTTTCCACTGCCACAGCTGGCAAAGAAAACTGGTCAACTTTTGATTGTGAAAGTACAGCTTGGTGGGACATGGAGACTGAAAAAGCACAAAAAGGAAAGCAGTAGTGTGCATACGTAAGACTCAAATGGGCTAGAACCTCCACCCCTTTGTCCTGCCAGTTACTAAATGCCTTTTAGACTCCTCTCTCTTTCTCTCAAGCAGTAACTTTTTTTTAATATCTAAAGCCCCTGCTCCCAAAATGTCTGTGCATGACAGTGAAGTACAGGAAGATATGACTGAGACAGATGCAGGTAAGGAGTCCAGATAACAGTAAGATGAATTACAGACTATGAAATATGCCGAGGCCTTTCTTACAGACAGGGTTAATTATAATCTTTACTAACTGTTTATGAATGAATGAAAAAAGCTGTTTCATCCTTGTTATGTCTTTTTATGTTGATTCTTGTTACCACCAGACAACTTTATCCTGCTCAAAAGAGACTCCTTGGACTAAAGAAATTAAGGTACAGTGGATTTGCCATTTATGGATCCATCATTTGTACTATTCACCTTTTACACAGTAACCCCAAGTGCTGCATGTTCAGCATTTACACAGAATTTTCATGGTTTACGCAATTTTGAGGGCTTCGAGGCCTAGCCTTAGCCACCAAGGAGAGAGGCACCCCCACAGCTTGCACCTGGGCCTCAGATCTCCCCCTCCCAACACAACATAGTCATCTCTCCTAGTCTCAAGGTGGGTTTAAATTCCATTATTATCATTATTCTTTTACAGCCAATACAGTATTTAATATTCCTGATGATCAGCAAGTGTGTATGATGTATTTGGTGGTGGTACAGCTTTCAGTAGGACCATAATAGGGGCTACATATCATTTCGTTTAGTTTTTGAAGGTTCCAACATGCTTGCATGCATTGGCCTTGGTCACCTAATGGGGGCTCCCCATGCTGCTCAATCTCTGCCAGCATCCCTATTCAGTCCCTTATCCCTGAAGTCACACTCAATGACCTTGTCCCAGGTCTTTTTCGGCCTACCTCTTGCAACCCTACCCCCAACATTAAGACTTCTTACTTTCTGCACCCAATTATCAACCCCCATCCTCTCCACATGCTCAAACCATCTCAATCTTCTCATAACATTCATGACATAGCCCACCTATTTTTCCCCAACCAACACACCCACACCACCATATCCATCTGTCCTACCCTGCCAAAACAACTTATAATACCTCCAAGCAACCCTTCTGGCTGATCCACCCCTATACTGGACGTCTCACACACATCCCGCATCCACCCACCTCCGACTCAACCACTTACACTGCTCTACCCCTCAAACTTCCCACATTCCACGACACCACATATGTAAACATTTTTCAAGATCTTCCCCCCATCAACCATATTATAATGGCTCTTATGGTACATGTACCATTTACGTGTCCTTCATTTACATGACCTGTCTATCCCCAAATTAACCATGTAAACAGCAAGGCCACTATATAAGCATGTGGCTAATAATGAAGGACAGATATATGAGGATGAACTGTATCATAACACAGCATGAATAGATTTTATGTGATGCTATTGTTGTTGTTGTGTAACCCCAGTCTATCTGGTCATGCAGACCCATCAACCATGAGCAAGCAACCACCCTTGAAGGGCCATCCCATGCAATGAACTGATGTGCCCTTGCAGCTGGCAGCATCTAGCCACAGTGGGCTAGGGAGAAGAATGAGAAGATTTGGTTCCTGGATGGACACCACATTTACGCCTCTCCATCCAGTTAACAGGGGCACCACAGTAACAAGCTACATGGTTTCCTGTAATCAGGAAATCATTTACAATGTTAACCATATAACCAAGAATAGGGTGATGTTGACCCTACTGTGGTGCCCCTGTTAACTGGATGGAGAGCCATAAATGTGGTGTCCATCCGGGAACCAAATCTTCACACTCTTCTCCCTAGCCCGCTGTGGCTAGATGTTGCCTGCTGCAAGGGCGCATCAATTCACTGCATGGGATGGCCCTTCAGGGGTGGTTGCTTGCTCAGGGTAGTAGTAGTAGTTGCTCCCTAGGCAGTCTGGCCGAACAGCCCCGAGTCCCTAAGGAAGGCCATGGCAGAGACCGGACTTTCCCACACAGCTCTCAAGGAGTGTATGTTGTGTAATTGGCGTAGGTGATTGTGTGCAATGCAGTCTTCCATGATGTGCTTAATAGTATGGGCTGCTGTGTTACATCCTGGACAGGCATCAGCGACGGAGTCATCCAGCCTCTTCTGATAACTTAAGAGGGCTGGATGATGCCCACATCTCAGCCTGGCCAGGTGGACCCTGTTCTCACGGGGGAGATAGCATTCAGAAGGATGGATATCTAGAGGCCGTGCATGCAGCTGTGTGTTGCCTTTGAGTGACTGAATGGAACGACGAGTGTTTTGAGTATGAATATGTTTCTGGAAGCTGGTTTAGGCGGGCAGGGAGGAGGAGATGATAGTATTTGTGTATGATATCGTGTGCTGGGTGTTGTTTTGATGTTCCTTGGTGTGCGTGGATGTGCTGCCATGTAAAGTAGGGGATGTTGTGGGTTTGTGGAGGCTGCAGCAAGAATTTGGGTGCCTCTCATGTCTAGATGACTGATGGGTCTGCATGACCAGATAGACTGGGGTTACACAACAGCAACAACAGCATCACATAAAAATCTATTCATGCTGTGTTATGATACAGTGGAAAAAAGAGCAATACAAAGTGAGAGGAAGGATGGGAGGAACTGAAACAGACTAGGGTAGACAAAAAAAAAAAATAATAAAGGTGAATGAAAATGTTGGCAGCATTACATCAACTGAGCAGATGATGGTTGTCACTACCTATCACCAAATGTGATGGTAAAAAAGGTAGCTTATACAGAACGCTCTCAATTATCTGTCGTTGCAATTTCCATCCTATTGCATCATCCAGCACTTTCAGCTCGGCTCTATTAAAATCTATCTATTGCCAGACGCCTCAATCCCGAACGGGGTGGCCACAAACAAATCGCCTCCATGTCACTCTGTCCCCTGCCATTTCACTACCACGCTCCCAACTCACACACCCCTCTCTCATATACCTCTCCACTCCATCCCTCCATCTCATCCTCGGCCTCCCCCTCCCTCTCGCCCCTTCCACCTCACTCACATACACTCTCCTCGTCAATCTTTCACTCTCCATCCTCTCCACATGTCCAAACCACCTTAAAATATCCGGTGAAAATAGGCAATATCTTGCTCAGAAATGGGAAGCATTCAGTGGTACTATGCATTTTTTGGCAGTAATGTTTATAATTTGGCTCTGACACAGGACCCAATCAGCACGCAGGCAGACCCCGCAACACATGCCAGCCGATCACAATGTGTTATGGAAGCAGCCCATTTGACAACCCAAATCAAAAACTGCCCCCCCATTCTCTCCACTGGATGCTGCATAGTGAGGACCTATCTGTGCCTCATAAATTTGTGACCCATGCGGCAGCTACCCCCCAGTGCTGTGCCTTAGCCTGTGGCTCCCCATGCCTTGCTCATTGCTGTAGTGCTGTGACTTCCCTTGTGGTCTACTGCTCCATGCTCTAGTCCTCTGACTATTGTACCCTAGTTCTGCATGACTGCTGAGTTTGCTTGCTTTCACAGTGATGCCCTGGCTGCTGCAGGTCCTGTTTGCCATTTGCCTGGTACTGCATCAATAGTGTACTGTATTTTATGCTTGACTTTAATCTTTTACTCACGGGTAATGTAAAGAAAGTTTTAAGGACAGAGGGTTGAGATGGATAGCTTACGGTGGTGACATATTATCTGGCTCAACGCCAAATGGACAGCTGATTGGGGGTGCTGATGCAATATCCAGCAGGGGGGTTTGGCTGAATTACACCAGATATTTGAGAGACAACTGAATGTGAGTGAATTTTGGGGATGGAAGAGGCAAGATCAGCCATGATGATGATGATGGATGAATATGGTTTGTGAATGCCAGAAAGCAAGGCATTAAAATGGAGAAAGCAAATGAATTAACAGCTGGACTCAGACATAAAGGTACCTGTTACATGTTAAAAACACAGAGTGTCATGACTCACAAGTTTAACCCAAACAGGCCATAACCAGGACAAAATAGGGAAATTACTGTACTTATCATTGTTATAACTCAAGTGTTTTTCACAGTAAGCAAAAACAGGGAAAACAATGCACTTACCATTGTTATAACCGACGTATTTTCCATGGTGGACAAACCACTTGGAATGTACTGCTTCATTATTTCTCTGATCCTCTTCACTCGACCTTCTGTCTTGTCATTGCTTACCACTAGGCCTATAATAAAAATTAGTTACAAATATCCAATAATACCATGTGTATGCACAACTGAAAATCTGGTTACTAAACAAACACATAATAACAAGAGGTTCAATGGGCATACATTTGGGATAATTATAAAAGCATTTTTCTTCTCTATACCATAATCACCACTCTAACTGGTGGAAGGTGGGAGCACCCATCATCCATTATCTTGCAATGCTGCCTACTTCTTCCTTGACCTTTATTATTCTTTTTTGTGTCTGCCCTCCTCTCTCTGAAATTTCTCCAATCTTTCCTATCATCTTCAATTACTCTTCTTTCCACATTATGTGACTCTGCACTGAGTGACATACCTAATGGTTTCTTATAACACACACACACACACACACACAATACAAGGGGATCCATTCAAGAGTGGGGCCCTTGATTGCAGCCAGGTCAGTCTTGTGGTTAATCTGCCTCTGTATTTCAGCATCCTCAATTCTATACATTCCAATTTGCACTTATCCTCTTTTAGAGACCAAGTCTCACTGCAATACAGCACAGCACTTTCATATATTTTGTAAAAAGTACTTTTGGCACAGAAGGAAAGCCTCTTCATTATCACCGTAGGTAATATTCCGTCTGTTTTTTTCCATCCCTCGGCTCATTCTGGCACTGAAGCTAGTCTCTGTTCCTCTTTGCACTTAAAATATCCCCTAGATAATAAAACTTCTTCACACATTTCAGGCAGCTGACTCCCCTAACTGATACTTTTCATTCTGTCATCCACAATCTGGATACCCCACCACAGTGACATGTGGTGGTGTATAATGCAGGAGTACTACTGGGTCTTGGGTACAGGCTGGGAAACCTAAGCCCAAAGTTGGACACATTATATAAAAATAATCATCAATCATTCATTCACTATCCAATCCTATGTCGCCCCACAAAGAAGCGTAAGAGCCTGGGGCTAGGCAAGTTGGTATTGACATTTAAGATGAGAGTGACCAGCCTCACTCATCCCTGAATGGCATTATGTGAGCAATAAACCCCAACCACCCCTTGGATATAAACCTTCACTGGCTCAATCCGATTGAAGTGCCGTAATCACCCACTAACCCACCGGGCGCCAAAATTTGGTTATATGGTTACCACCCAGCGTAGTAAATGGTTTCCAGGTGTACAAGAAACCATTTGGCTTGTCACTCAGTATAAGGTCACCCACAGGCAGAAGGACGACGAAAGAATGAAGGCAAGAAAGACAGAAGAGGGAGTGGAAAGTCACCCGTAGGCAGCAGGACAAGGAAAGAATGAAGGAAAGAATGACAGAAGAGGATTGAAGGTATGAAAGATGGAGGAGAGGAAAGGGCAGACACCCAAGAGCAGCATTAATAACAATAATAATTATAAAAGAAATCACACACAGAAAATTTCTCATACTGTAGGTCTATCTTTAATACTACAACACTGTTTGTCGACCCAGCTATTACAAACAAAAACAGGTGAAGGCGGGGGGCAAATGCCACTGACTGCTCGGCCATATTGTTCACGTTCATAAACTGGGCCTTTGAGCCTGTCGCAATTAATTCATGCACTACCCTAGGATACAGGGCCACTGCATCATCCACGTTACCACAGTTACCTCCCCTGGGTGCTCTGATACTCTGTGGCTATTCAAGTTACTATAATCATCACACAACAAACATATATGGTACAATGTTAATTAAACACATGGCCTCCTAAAAATATATAAACATAATAATGGACTATAACTGCCTCAGTACTGCTATACACTACTATACTGAGGTTCATATTAAGAACTTACTGGGCAGGAGAGTCTGTAGGGCAAGAAGTGACTTTCCGCCTGGAGCAGCACATAGGTCAAGGACAGTCTGACCTGGCTGCACTTCCATGGCCAGCACCGGCAGTAATGATGCACCATCCAAGCAGTAGTGATCCAGCACACCCAGCTCTCGGTCCAACTTTGGCTGAATGTAATTAGTAACTGATAATATTTCATCAGCAGCTGCTGCATCCTAACCCATGTTCCAACATTAAAAGATAGGGTAAGGTAGAATCCAGAAACAAAGAATAAGAATCATTAAAAGTGGCAGAACTATAACAGTATACCTAACAAAATGGTTCACACAATCGTTCATGTGTCATTCAACCCTTGGAATCTTGGATCCATCTCACAAGCATCTCTATCTACACATTCCACAGTATTTGTATTCTTTGCAGAAATGATGTGCTTCACATACACCTAATAAAAGTCATGCTGTTATATCAAAAACGAGATACCAAACTTTCGTCATGTTCTACTCTGTACACACTTAATCTAGTTACTTACATCTCTTGTCATTTTCTTAGCTTGAACTTCCATTCCATACCTTCTGCCACATTCTTATAAAGTATCCATCCACTTCTGTCCTGGCCTACCAGTCCTACTCTGACTCTGGGCATAGTTTCTTCAGCTTTTGCATTTTCTGTTCTCATTTCTGGATCCTGCCCATCCTATTCCTAAGAGTGGAGATACTGGAGTGGGGCACCTTCATGTGGAGGTACCAATATAATAGGACAGCTCTTCTGTCTGGCCATACAGATGTCCCTTAACTCCCTCCCTATCTCCCAACAAGACGATGGTTAGCTGCCTGACACAAACAACTTCAGCATACAGTCCAAACCAAGTTCACATCCATATAAGTCAGGACTACAATAACAACAAAAAGAATGGAAACAAGGTTGGGATGATGATGACAATAATAATGATAATGAAAATCTTGTAAAAACAAAAATGTTTCTGCTGAAAATGGTTGAGTCAATAGAAAGTGCTATCAGTAATAATCCTTTCCTAAATTCCCTCTGTAACATTAATGAGTATGGATCAATAAGGTTCTACTGTTCAAGCATATAACACTCATCCAAAACTTGTATTATATAAACCTGCACTACACAGATACTGGAATAAAAACTAAGTTATAATGCTCAGTTCCCTTCCACAGATATTCTACATGTGGAAAAGCAGTGAAGGAAAGTAAGAATAATCACAGTATACAGTATAGCAGAATGTGAAATCGAGTCAGACAGGACTGCTCCAGAGTCAAGGTAAGAGTGCAAGAAAATCTTCTTTCAATGAATATATAATTTGCATATACAGTAATCAGGGTTTGTCAGGGAACAAGTAGCCTGATATTGGAGCTGTACTACATTCTTCAATATTGAACTATGATTCTTCTTCTTCATTATTATCATCATCATCCTGACTTTTTTCCCACCTAAGGATGGGATGAGGTAGGATCTAGAAAGAAGGAAAACTCAAAAGACTAAAACAGCATGACTGGCAAAATGTGATTCTTACCCGTGGAAATTCTGATATGTCTCCTTTACTAAATGTGTATATTTTGAGTGTACCAGGAAGACTGATTGGTTCCTGCTGCATCTCCATCTTCAAGCCAATCTCTGGATCCCCCTGGCTGGCCTGGTGAAACACATCAGTCTCTTCTATCCAGTTCTCCAGACCCTGCAACAACAATGCATAAGCATAAGTACTCCTTATTAAATGTCATGGATATGTTTAAAAAAAAAAAGTCATTCTCCTCTATCCAATTCCTGAAACCCTACAATAACAACATGCAAGAATTCTCTATAAAAGAGATACAAGATAAGGCGGTGGATGTTGAAGCGGCCCTAATGACACAGGGCAACATTTGGAAACCTGTTTTGTTGTTTGGAGATGATACTGTATTGTTTTATAAAAACTGCACTTTTGTCAAAAGGTGGAGGAACATGACTGATCCAATTTATTTATGGCAATAAGCATTTCACCATTTGCATACGGTACATTAGATAAGAAGCACTGTACCCCTCACCACTTATCACCACCTTCACTCCCATTTTTCATAATCCTTATTTTGACATGTCCCAACCCCATTCATATACTTATTAGTAACCATGCAGCCATCATAATCTGTTGTCTTTGTCCAGTGGTGATAGTGAATCACTCAATCACTTGTCTACTCCTATGCAAGCTGCATATGTTACAACTTCTGTAATCCATTCCACGTGACCTTGTCACATGCTTTTTCAACTACTGCCTTGCTGCAAATATCTGATCCACTCATCCCCTACTACTCTGGACACCAGTCTGTTCATCACTTACACAACATTCCAATATCTGTCTTCTCTTCTCTTCTCGATCATTATTCTTATATACACTATTCCTGCAATACTGAGAAGACTTATTTCACGGTAACTTTTACCCTCACTTAGGTCACCTCTACTTTTGTACACAGGTACAATTAGGATATTTCCACTACACTGACAGAATCTGACCCATGCAGGCTTTCTGGAAAATTTCCCATAAATAGTTCATTGCACTTTCTACACTACATTTCATTATTTATCTCATCAACATCTGATGCATTTCTGTTCTTCAGCCTCCAAACTGTTTCTTGTCTGTCACTGTCACATTCTCTGGCATCATATCGCAATCATGTTTACCACTGCTCTGCTCGTTCCCATCAAGCAGTTTTTCAGAGTCCTTTTCATCTGCACTCTACTTCTTCTTTTCTTACATGTTTCTACTTTCACCCTTAACATTATTTTTGCTTTTTTCACATTAATTCTTACATTTTTTTCACCCATTTCCAAAACAGCTTCTTATTCTGGGAACGACATAATCCTTTTCTTCCAAAGTCATTACTTCACCACTTCTTCATAATTCTCCTTTCTTAATCTCTTAACTCACATCTTACTCCTTTCTTACAGAAGCAGACAAAAATATCATTCCACTCTTTAGTCTAACAATTAAGAAACTCTTATAAAATATTCTGAAAAAAATGCTGGATATGCTGTGAAAGTCATTACTCACTGTCTTACTTATCACCCGGAAGAGGATCAATATTTACTGGTACTGATATGTCTGCAACTGTTCACAGAGAAAATCAGTCACTCTTCTCACCTTGAGCTTAGTAGAAGGTACATAGTCCATCATGACACCACCACTGCTCCCTCCACCAAGACCACCCTCGGATGGGGTGATCAAGCGGTTTGTGAAATCTACATCGACTGTGCCAAAACTTCCCCCTTTGGCCAGAATGCGCTGACGGTACTCTTCTGGGTAGCGGCTCAGTGGCTCTTGATTCTGGCGGGCTGCTATCTCATCATCATCAAGCTGATAGAGATGAAAGCAACTGATTACTGAAAATTTTTGGCTGCATGTATTGAATGATGTGTGATAAATGTCCTACCCATTTCACTGGGCATGCTAATGATAGTTCCTAAACTCTCATACTGTACATTTGTTTTCCCTGTTTTCTACATCCCCCTCCCAAGAACCCCAACCATTCAATTTCTAACTGAATTGTACTGGTTGCCAGTAATGGCTAGAACTGAATTCAAACAGTGTCTCATTACTTTTAAGCTTTTAAGTCTGACAAACCAAAGTATTTTGCTGAAATGTTAAAATTTCAGCTAGCAGCACAGGTGTAATGTTAAAGAGTGATGATGATTCCTAGATCTTCGATGAGCCTGCAGCTGTTCATCAGTCATCTTTCTCTGATAGGTTTTTCTCCTACATAGCCTCTAAGTTATATAATAAACTACCATCATTCATGATGCACTGGACATCTGTTGAATCTTTTAAAGGGCAACTCAAAGCCTTTCTCTTTTCCAGATGCTATGAGTTGGCAAGAGGTGTTGTGATGGATGACTATAGGGTTTAATTGCTGGCATTTTTTTTTTTCTGATGAAGTCTGTATTGTATATGAGTGATGTTACAGTTCTTGTGACTGTAAGTGTGTAAATGAATGTAATTAGCTAGTGAATTACTTAGGAAGAACTGGTGCTTTTGAAAAACAAAAGACTAGTTTATTATTATCATTATTATTACCTCACATCATCCTTAGGATGGGAAAAAAAGTCATGATGATGATGATGTTCTGTTCCACTGCAAACTGATTAATACAGTTGCTGTACTATACATCTCCTGTTAACAGACAATTTTGTTCATGGTATCACAAACTGGAGAGACTATTCAAATTAGTGTGGTTATAGTCCTTCTTAATCCCTTCACTGCTGGGGCACTTTCCTATGTAAAAAAAAAATAAATAAATATAAAAAAAATTAACAGCAGGAACACTACAAAAACACCCCTGGGTAGAAGGAGTTACTTATGTAGCTGCCATGGCTCAGTGTGTTAGAGCGCTCTGCTCTGACTGAAGGGTTGGAGGTCTGAGTCCACCCATGGGTCATTGGCAGACATTACGAAGTGCATCTGGTTATAAAGTGCTACACTCACCAACCCTAAGTCCTCTACCAGGGGCAACACCTAAGTCCTTATAAAAAAAATAAAAAAAAGGGAGACAGAAAAAAAAAAATCCCCATAACAACTGTCTGTGCCATTTTCTGCTCAGAGTACCTTCATAAATATTAGTACAAATGATTGAATGTAGCTATGCAAAAGGACATGGTAAATATATAATTCAGCTACTGTACTAATTATACTCTGTCCATTTTAACGTGGGTTAAAATTGCCATCTCTCCATCTTGAATTCTTAACTGCAACAAAAGACTAACACTACAATGCAATTCTAGTCACAAAATAGGTACAATGGAACAGGTAGAGACCGAGTATGGTATTGTCTTATTCTGTTACTGAACTACAGTTATGTAAAACATGTAGGGAAAAGCTGAAAATCTTCATAAAGCTACTTTGAAGAATAACACCTCTATAAGTGAAGGCCTGATGGACTGCTGATCACCGTCATCTGTGGAAATGGCTGAGTTAGCTTCATTACGTGATTTCTGAAGATTTTGTTGCTGACTTCTAGCCCTCACTTGCTCAGCATGGTGTTTATATTTGTGTTGGATATCCACTGCCCCAAGTTCCTGTGGAAAACAGATATATTATGCAGTTGTTCACAAAGTGCATGTGAAAGTGAAAAAATATACAAAAATGTCATGGTTTAAACCCTTCACTATGTGGTCTGCTTTAACTTTTTTTTTTCTTCTAAATTTAACACCAGATGGTTTTATTTATATTAAGAGATACTTTCTGAACCTGAGAGGCCAAGCACAACCCTCCTTAACCCATTTCAATACTTGTACTTTTCATTTGCATAAAGCTGTCCAGTGGCAGTAAGAATACCATTTAATGTAGTTGTTGCTGCCGCTTGACTCCAGTCTGCTGGGCCAAATTGACCCATCCACTGCAGGTAAGCAACTGTTTCTGTGGGGCCACCCTACAGGTGCAGTACAGAAAATACACTGCATGGGAATGGCACACACATGTGGTACACAGTTCCTCACCAGGGCTGGACCAGGGTCCTTCTCATAGCAAGGTACAAGATATTTATGCAGGTCTGACTCTTACGTGGATGTTGCTGCTGCCCATCTAGGGTGCAAAAAGCCACCACATGTAGCCTCCTCATCACTGCCAGAGTGTAATGTTGAAAGGGACTGTGTGTACTGTAATACAGTATATACCTTCAATCAAACTATATGCAGTATAAGTCTACCTGTACTTGCAATAGTAACAGTACATATTATTATTACAGGTATACTACTAATGACAGCAGATTAGATGCAAGTGATTCCATTTATCTGTAGTTATGTTATGAGGGTAATCAGAACAATACACCAGTCCTGTATGAGACAGCCCTAGCATGTATTCAATATGGACGGTGGGTGTTAAGCGCCGAAGTGGTGACATGTAGATTGTAGGAGGACGACTGGGCCTTGATAGCAGGCTGTGAAGCCTATCTATGCCCAGAGTCGGACACATAAAAAAAAAAAAAAACTAAAATTTGGGACATCTGAAAAAGTCGTAAGAATCTCTTTTCATGCTTTAATGCATATGGACTTCTATTAAACAGCTGATTAAGAGATGGATATAGCAAGGTATCCATCCATCCATCATCTAATTCTATGTCGCCCCACAGAGAAGCGTAGGAGCCCGGGGCTAGGCAAACTGGTCCTGACATTTACGATGAAAGTGATATAGCAAGGTATAAATGCTACAATAAAAAAAGGCATTACAGCATCTGTCCAGTGTATAGATAACTGTGAAATACAGTACAGTAATATATAAAATACTGACATGATTATGAAATGTAGGACACAGTATTTCTTTATTTATATACAGTATTCATCAGCTACAGTATTTCAAATAAATGTTGTGTTACTCTGCACATGCTACTCCTATCTTCCCAGCTGAAAATGAAGAACTGTACAGTACAATACCTCAAATTCTTCCACAGTCCCTTCATGGTTGGCAAAGTTGTTAATGACAGCTATGTATTTTTGCTTTGACAGAAGAGCTAACCGTATTGAAGGCCATCTTGATCCATAAACTGGTGGGTAGGCAACATCAAAATATTCTTGTGCCCGCTCAGTATTTGTGGTCTTTGACGAATTCTTTTTGTCCTGAAATCAAGAGAAATATATTAGGATGCCACATTCCAAAGGAAGGTCAGCAACAAAATGAAGCATAGGTAGGTGGGTCTGTACTGCACTGAAGAGGTGCATACTTGTACTGTATTTGAGATGTCCTTTGAAATACTGTATAATGTTTGATTTTTAGTACCTGTACATTATTTGAACAGACAAAGCTGCTAGCTAGAGTGTGTTTAAATCTATTGCCAGACTCTAATACTATCTATCTATCTATTGCCAGACACCATAATCCCGTAAGGGTGGCCATTTGACTTTGAGTTATTTTTTTTTACGGGGAGGGGCACTAACCCTCCACCAACCCACTTGTTGACACGTAGGGAGCACGTATGGTTTGGTTATATGGTTACCACCCAGCGTTGTAAATGGTTTCTTGGCTTACAGGAAACCATTTGGCTTGTCACTCAATGTAATGCCACCTGTAAAGGAAAGAAAAGCAGTAAGAAGTGACAGGAAATATAGGAGAAATAGGAAGAAAGGAGGGCAGGCACAGAAAAAGAATGATAAAGGCTAAGGAAGAAGTAGGCAGCACTACATCAAGTGAGTGGATGATGGTCGCCACCACCTACCACTATTACTGCTTCCGTAAAACAAAAATGTACAATAAGGTTAAAGTAACACCAAGTTGCAATACAGTATCTTTACAAAAAAATAAATAAATAATACTAATACAAATCATGAGTTCATGAAAATGAAAGCCCTTTCTGATAAAACAGCTACATAAAACTTAATCATTATCAGGCATCTGACAATCCAGTGGTTAGAATGCTACAGTCGGAATAATGGTATGGCCTTAATTCCCAAGAGGTGACTGGTGGATTTAGATCACACATTATTAATAAGGTCATCAGCACCTTGGCAGTGTACTGGATTATGTTACCCTAGCCTTAGGCCCCTAAATTTTGATGGGGGTAATTCAGGACTGACTGACAGTTTTAACATGATTAATAAAAAAGTTTCAATAAAATATGACACCATCAGAGATTAAAAAACCAACAAAAATAAGACTCTGGACAGAGATGCATTAATCATGTTTTACTGTACTAAGAGGTGATGGAAAGGCAAATCTTCTTGTGGTGGCACTAATGTGACTAGTGTCTGGGCTACCTGGTGACACAAACATCCTTCACTCCCCTACCTATACCTCAAATGCGGATGGTGGACTGTGGATGAAGGGCAGCTTTGACCTGCTAGGTTCATGTTCAGATTGGCCTGGAATTGCAACTAAACAATAATAATAACAACAAAAATAATAATAACAGTGCAACTACTACTACTATACTAAGGGCTTCTGGTTCCTACAGTGAAGTCAAGATTTCTAGCCCTGCAAAGATACTGAATCTGTCCTTTCACTTTCCAGCCTCAAGTTGTACCACTGGACTACCTCAGTTACATACGATAACCTCTTACCTATAAAGATACCTTACTAATGATTCTTCCTCCAACCATATGAATTTGCTTAACTTAGGGGACAATCTAGGCTATATTATATTTAATTTCTCCAGCTCAAAAAATCTATCCAAAGCTGAACAAGTCATAGTAGTTACCCAGTTATATTTCACTGCCCATCTGATTTGATTTCCACCACTATTTGTGGTTTTTAAATTAGGTACATCTGAGTTTGTTTGATGCACTGTGCCTCCCCGACAATATTGACCATCTCAGCGCATTCAAACCTTAACTTCAAAATGCAGAAATCATATCTCGATCTTCTGAGACAAAAATGAAGATGGAAGTAGAGCAAATCAATCTTTAAAAATCCTAACTGGAGGCTGTATCCCCCAGACTCCCCTCCAACATTAACCACTTCAACTCGTTCAAACTTAACCATTAAAATGCAGAAATTGTACCTTCTTAAAGGCAGTCCAGTATGCATAGAACTGCACTATAAATACTTGTCTTTTCTGTAATTACACAGTACCGTAGTTTACAGCTCTTAATAAGTCAATAACTGCACCATCTTTCTGGAACATCCACCAGCCATTTTTTAACTAATTTCAAAGTTCAGGAGATCTGGCTGCTCACACAAGTGATGTGTTGCTTACGTTTGTGTTGCGTAACCCAACAGAAGCACTGTCATTGGCTTCCATGCTTCAACCTGGTTAGTCAGCACATCTGCCTTGTGTGTACACCAAAGCCTCTCCGTTTGATCCCCTCCACAGGTGAAGGTCAGATTAAAATGTTACGTACAACGGTTACTGTTCAAATGCAACAACTATCGGTACTTATATTGGAATAAAGTTAGCTGAAGGTGAGACCTATAAACTCAAAAGAAAATACCCTAATTTGCGGTTGTCTGAAATGGTAAATTGTCCACCTAAACTGTCTCTTATCATATTTTCCTTGTATGCTGATGGATCCTCTTCATACCTGAAAATGCACTTCTGTCACTACAAATTCAAAGGTAGGTAAGCACTCTTAATTTTTAAGAGGTGGTCCTATGTCTCCTTAGGGATTAAGCAGTACTGTACTGTTTCCAAACAGGTATCAGAAAATCTATAGTACCAATAACTTGTAGCTGTCATTACGATTGTATGGTAATACAGTACAGTATCCATAGCAGCTATCTGAAAACCATTAGTTGTTATCGTTTTATGGTAATACTGTGAGGTTAAGTTATTTGGGTCCTTATATTATGCGATTACCTTTTTTCTAAAACGTTTATGAAGTTGCCACAATAATGTCTTCGTATTCTTGCATGAAGTTCGAGGATAAATGACAGAAAACATCCTGCACTTTTACTTGGCAATTGCTAACTGCCCGTCCACAAAACGGTTTCTAGTGTGTTTGGATACCTGTGCTTACAACTGATCTTCATGGATACAGGTACTTTAAATTGGCTGGCAGTAAGCCATGTGTGCACCGTATCGTCTGTCTGTTTACCTGCAGACATGAGTCGCATGACAAAAACCTATCGAGTTCCGTGAACTTCGAATCAGTTGATTGAAATATATAGGTGGGGGCACTCACCATCCACTCACTCGATGTAGTGCTGTTTTGAGTGTGCCCTTTCCTTTCTTCCTTCCTTCCTCTGATCTATCTTTCTTTCCTTCATTCTTTCCTCTTCCTTCTGCCTTAAGGTGACTTGACACTCCCTCTTCCGTCTATCTTTCCTTTTCCTTCTGCCTATGGGTGACTACACTGAGTGACAAGCCAAATGGTTTCCTGTACACCAGTAAACCATTTACTACGCTGGGTGGTAACCATATAACCAAATTATGGCACCTGGAAGTTTAATGAGTAATTACGCCGCTCCAATCGGATTGAGCCGGTGTTTACATCCAAGGGAAGGTTGGGGTTTATTGCTCACGTAATGCACTCGACCATCATCCACTCACTTGATGTAGTGCTGCCTACTTCTTCCTTAGCCTTTATCATTCTTTTTCTGTGCCTGCCCTCCTCTCTTCCTATTTTTCCTATCTTTCCTGTCACTTCTTATTGCTTTTCTTTCTTTTACAGGTGGCTTTACATTGAGTGACAAGCCAAATGGTTTCCTGTAAGCCAAGAAACCATTTACAACGCTGGGTGGTAACCATATAACCAAACCATACGTGCTCCCTACGTGTTAACAAGTGGGTTGGTGGAGGGTTAGTGCCCCTCCCTGTAAAACAAATAACTCAAAGTCAAATGGCCACCCTTTACGGGATTATGGCGTCTGGCAGTAGATAGATAGAGTAGTAATGCACTCAGGGATGAGTGAGGCTGGTCACTCATCTTAAATGTCAGGACCAACTTGCCTAGCCCCGGGCTCTAACGCTCCTCATGGGGCAACGTAGGTTTGGATGTTGGATGGATGGATGGTAAAGGTATACAGAGTACATAATTTATACAATAAGAGGAGGTGGTGGGTCTTACCACACACTTTTATATAAAATGAAATTTTCTTTGTTGTTCGTCAAGTAGCCTAATAACTGCATTTGGGGGGGGTGTATTTAATGACAACGACAGCGGAGTCTGCCAAAACCTTTAATTTACCGCCCGAGAGGCTAGGTTAAAAATGGTACACAAATTTTGGGCAGTATAATCCTGACGCGGAGTGTGGTGGTGTCACAGTGTTCTTGGAAGCCTTCGAAGGTTAAGACATTGTTTGTTCTTGTACGCTTATATACTTATCTCATTGTACTAGGTACTATTTCAAATATTAGTGTAACTTGCAAAGGCTAATAAAATGAAAGCATACGACATTCCGCTGGAATTCGTCCAAAAAGGTCAGGTCTATCTGATGGCAGATGTAATGATGGAAGGTGTGAACGTTCCATTTGTTGTTGATACAGGTGCTCCTAACACAATAATCACGGGTAAGTTTTTGGAGTGTTGCGGGTTACTAGAAGTTCTGCGTCCAAAGTTGCGTCCATCACAGGAAGGTGCCAGTCGTGAAGGTTTTATGTTGTACGAAAATGTTGAGATGCAGTTTAAGTCAGCGGGTGGTCCTGTCAGCATTGTCATAGATGTAGTGGTCCATTGGGATGCCGATATTCGACAAGGCTTAATAGGCATGAATTTGTTAAAATCAGGTCGGTGCATACTGAACACCTCTGAGTCATGTCCCACGCTGACTCTCGAAGTCCCACAGCAAAAAACGAAATTAATTCGGCGTAGATACAAAGAAACTGTCAAAATGTGCGATAAAAAATTATACACTGTAAATATAGATACCGGGACTGACACCAGTAAAATTCCAGAAAATGTTGCCAGAGATCTTGGACTGTTGGCAAAGTGTGAATATGTATCTCCCCCCCGAATACTCTGTTTCCCGTTTTGGAAGAAAGATAAGTATTTCACTGTGTGCTAGTGCGTCAAAAATGTCCATGTCGCTTTTGATGACAAGTCCCTGAATGTGGACTTCGATATTTACACGTGCAACAAGATTTTGATAGGACTGAATGACGTCAAGAATCAGATTTTTCATTTTAATCCACGGAAACCTGGTGTTTTCGTCAGGATTAGTCAGAACATCAGTCGTTTAGGGGGGCGATTCAAATCAGTTTTTTCATGTTGCTATTCTGGTCCTCCATCTTAGGTAACACAGGTCCAGTGATTCCCTAGGCCTTGGTCCAGTGATTCCCTCACAGCCTGTCGATATGTTTTTGCAGGAAGATCAGGAACAGGAGAGATATGTTTTTGCAGAAATATCAAGAAAAGGAGAGGTGTTTTTGCAGGAAGATCAAGAGAATGAGAGATGTTTTTGTAGGAAGATCAAAGGAGAGATATGTTTTTGCAGGAAGATCAAGGAAAGGAGAGATAAGCTATCGCAAGATCAAAGAGACCGATCTTCCCATAGCTCCCGTTCCTTCTGAAAAAAAAAAAAAGTCTAAATTACGAGAGGAAAATTATCTTTGTTCGTAACTTTTCCGTAGGAAGATTAAAAAAAAAAAAAGTTTGCAACGGGAACACCACCACCATCAACAACAAGAAAAAACACCACCACCAACAACAACAAACACCTCCATCACCAACACCAAACACTACCATCACCACCAGCACCACCACCACCAACAACAACAACAACAACAACAACAACAAACACCACCACCAACAACAACAACAATAACGACAAGGTTTTGCAAAGAGGGGGACAAATCGTCGTTATGACTAGTTTCTGCAGGATGATCGAGGAAGGCGAAGTGCAGAATAATTCCCTTGTCTCTATGCTCGTAGTTTCCCTCCAAAAACAAATCTAATTTACGAAAGGGGATTGATCGTATGTTTCAGAATCAGTCCTGCTCTTTATCTCATCCGGTCATCTCCCGCTCGTCATCTCGCACACCATCAAAACAAACCCAGCACAAACAACAAAACCTGCACAGATACAAGGAGACTAACTGGTAGGCCTATACGGTTCACGCAAGACATAAGGCAAGCACTATAGCCCTTTCACCTTAACTTGGCCCAGATTTTCGAGCTTTTGCTGCTTTTTTTTACATAGCTCAGTAGCAGAGTAAAAAGACCACTCTAGCTATACGCCCTTTCCATACCACTTCTTCGTAACTAGCATCATATTATAGTATTAACCGGTGGTCGTACATCAAGGAAAGGACAGTGCAGAGTTCCCGTTCCACCTTCTCTCTCTCTCTCTCTCTCTCTCTCTCTCTTTTTCTCCTCCCCTCCCCTTTTCCTCGTCTCCCGTTCCTCATCCAAATTACATCTAACGAGAGGAAAATTACCATAGGTTATATTAGTTTTCTGAAACAAAAATAAGAGTGCAAAGTCTTTTCGTCTCTGCTTCTTGCAAAAACTAATTGAAGTTCGTATGTCTTCTGTATTTCTCGTACGAATAACATCTTTGTTACGAGAGGAAAAATTGGCTATATCAGTGTTTCGCATCAAGAACAACGAGGGAAAGGAGAATGCAAAATCTTCTCGTATTTTTATTTCTTCTTGACTAATAAAAATAATAATAATAATAATAAGTAACGAGGAGGAATCTATCGTAAAATAATTTCGTAAATCCCGACCCAGCGCCGTATTTTCGCTGACAGATCTTGTAATACTCGTATGTTTTCCTTGGCGATTTTAACTTGTACACCTTAACCACTTCAACTTAAGTTTCTCATTTTTTCTTTTTTTAAATTCTTGCTGCTACCAGACGATTTTACTCACTTTGGGAGAGAGCCTCTGTTAGCGAAAGTATTAATGGGAACATTTTTAAACGATTTCTCCAGTTTGAAAAGTCTCCCCTGAGCCTAAATGAATTTTTCTGCCGTTCACCATTCTCCTTCCGGGGATAGGGAAGTGGCTGAGGGACGTTTGCATACCCGGGCAATAAATCCGCTCGGTTATATCGGTGCCACCACGTGAAGGCGTCAAATAAACTTGTCCTGATCCTACTTTCCAGTTTTCAGGCTGGCTTTGATCTCGCCTTGACCCCTCTCCTTTCATGTCTGACGATCCATTGTTCCAGGTACATATAAATAATCGTGATCTACTTTGACCAAATGGATAGGAGAGCGGCCAGTCATATAGATAGTATTTATTATCTATCTCTTAAGGGAAAATTGATTGATTGCAGTATAGACGGTAGTAGTAGTAGTAGTAGTAGTAGTAGTAGTAGTAGTAGTAATTGTTGTTGTTGTTGTTGCAATCTTAGGCTCATCTGAAATGTAAACCCGATGGACTGCAGGTCTAAGGTGCTCTTCCGTGGTCCACCATCCTCCTTTCGGGGGATGGGGTACGGTAGCGGTTGAGTGTCGTTTGTATAACCAGGCAGCTGAGCCGCATGATTATTTCGGTGCCGCCACATGAAGGTACCCCTCTCTAGCACCCGGTGTGGAGGTAAAGGAATGTATCAGAGAATGATGTTGGAAAACTCTTAGAATGGGTTAAGATGTCTAAATTCAGCTAAGACGAACAACGGTGTTATAACAATGAATATATTTAAAATCACAAGTAAAGCAAGCATCGGCAACTCGTTTTTCCACACCGCCACCTTTCTCGCCTCGCCTCTTGTGTGGAGCAAATGGACTCTTCGTGTTCAGCCCACCCAGCAGTGTGTCTCTGGCTCTTGCTGTGAAGGGTGTAGTCTGCTCTTCTCTAGACGTGCGCCCACTCTCTCTGTTGCCGGTGACTGTCGTGTTTTTGAGTGTATTTGCGGGATATCATTGTGCTTGGTGATGGTGAATTAAATCTCCCAGGAAGGTAAGTTTAGAGATTATTTGTTGGGCAAAACGTGACATATACTGTACAGGGTTGTCTTTAAATAGCGCCACACTAGACACTCAGCTGGTGTCTGATGTGTCGCAGGTATGGCTCAGTCTGTTGGTGTGGGTGTAGGCGAGTGTTATGCTTATATGTCTACAGTCTGAGTTCTTGTCCGTGGTGCTTTGGGTGAGTTTGGAATTAGCTTTGGCGGGGATTTTAGTTAATGGTATTGTGATGATGTTGTGTAAAAGCAGTAGCAGTGGCAAAGCAGCAGTAGTAATTAAGTTTATTATCTTTACCGATTGCTGATTTTCGTTCAGTATACCATTTTTGCAATTTTACTTATCCAGAAAAGTCTGTTAGGTTAGGGGTTGTTTTCTTTGTATCAGGTTAGGTGAGTTGCTTAGTCTGTTAGGTTAGGTTAGATTAGGACAGGTTTAGTTAGGTCAGAGTTTTGAAAAATAGAAGATAAATGCAAGAATGGTCATCCTTGGTAAATCAGACTTAGCGCGTAATGGAAAAAATCTGCCACCCGGTTGCTTTTGAAACCATAGAATTATCATTGTTTATGTGGTCGTGGAGTCAACCAAGTTTTGTGCACACTAAGACGTTTTGAATATAGCTTGGGAAAGGAAACTCGACATTTATCTTCCCCATTTTACATAGGCTATGCTGTTTCGTCAGTCACATAAGGTTGATAATACGAATCTGTGTTTTGAATTTTCCATTTGACAGTTTATAGATCCCACCTGATAAATTGACCTATAATCTTACCCACCCTTAAAATGACTGAGTTCAGCCTTACTTCTTCCAGCTTAACCAGTCATAAAACGTAACCTTTTATTGCCCGAGTTTGCTGCATTTGGGATTTTGCGTGGATATGGCACATAGCATCGCCCCTCGCCTACTGGCTTATTGTCGCGAAGTTTATAACCGAATCATTATTTAACATTTGAAAATACCTGAAGTGGTCTTTCTGGAGGACCTCGGTTCGGAAATGATTACACGGTGCTCAGGGTAGGATTTTAGTGGAAGGGTACCTTGCGTATCGTCCTCCGTCTATTGACAGTCATGAATCTCATAAGTTTGTACTTATGGGTTCTCCACTTTATTAGCTTTTGAAAATGTACAGTTCCGTCCTTTTTTAAAAAAAAAATCCAAGGCACCGATGAGTTAAGGGCCGTGTTAAAGGTTGCTCTGTAGATTTCGAAAAACCCAACTCATTTATTTTTCATAGCCTGTTACCCGTTTATATCCTCTGGTAAGCAGCTGAGGCAAACTTTCGATTATAGAAACATAGCAAGGCGCAATATACACAACAGCAAAGAATAAGGATGCCACGAAGCCTTCTACACCGCTAGTCTCATGAGATAATTTGCCCCATCTGCCAGGCTGGAATGTAATCTTAACCTCTTCAGTGTGGTTAAGTTTTATTGATTATTTTTCCCACTTGCGGACAGTTTTATTTAGCTGTAGGGAGAATTCTAATAACTTACTGAAGGGGTAGTGAGAGCAAAAATAATGTAATCGGACTGAAGGGGTTAAGTTAGTGTCACCGTAACTAACAAAAGTGGTGATTCTGGGTGGTTAGTTGAGAGAGAGAGAGAGAGAGAGAGAGAGAGAGAGAGAGAGAGAGAGAGAGAGTAGCATTCGTTGATATGTAGGCTATGTGCATGTGCGCCTGAGAAATGTGTATGCTGCCAAGTGTGTGTGTGTGTGTGTGTGTGTGTGTGTGTGTGTGTGTGTAATGCCATATGGTGCTGTTTTGCTCCCATCCACACCCCCAACTTCCCTCCTTCCTCCTTTCTCTTCCCTCTTCCACTCTTCTTTTTCTCGTTTCTCTCCCTCCTTCCTTCACTGCATTTCTTCCTTCATTATTTTCTTCCTTACTCCTTTTCATTTCATTCCTATTTGTCTCCTCTTCCACTCTTCCTTCGCTTTGTTCTCTCTCTCTCTCTCTCTCTCTCTCTCTCTCTCTCTCTCTCTCTCTCTCTCTCTCTCTCTCTCTCTCTCTCTCTCTCTCTCTCTCTCTCTCTCTCTCTCCAATTTCAGAAGTATCATGGCCGCAACACTTACCACCATCGCCTGTTACCACAACTACCAACATCTCAAATTTCCGTCGGTATCGGTATTTTTATAATTCCCCCTAAAATCAGAGCAAAGCCTAGAGAACCACAATAAACAAACTACCACCATCACCACACTACCACACTCGGCCCACTACCACGATCACCACGATACCAGTACTACCACAAACACCACACAACTCCAACTACCATGATTAACATACTACCACCACAATCACCACACTACCACTACTACCAGCCACCATACTACCACTGCGATTAAAATGGAGCCGTTTTCTTCTCACGCCTTAACCATAAATAGTCACTACTGCCTCATAATAAACTCAGTAACTAAACCTCGTATCATATAAACTGTGATCATAATTATTACCACTACCACTACTACCACATCTACCACTCTTCACAGCTACCATATACCACAATCACCACTTTCTACAACTACCCCTTAGCACTTCTACCATTGCCTACCATTTGCACAGTACCACGTTTACCACCTACCACTTGTACCACTACAACCACCACCAGCCACAGCTATCATTACCACAGCAGCCACCAAACGTAAATATCACTTACCCCGGCTACCACCTACCACAGGCTCTGATAAGGAGCCTACACGTGGCTGAGCAGCTGCGGCGCCCACCCAGAAACCAGTTATTTTCATATTTCCCTGCACCTCACCTTGGGAAGGACCCTGATCCGACCTTAGTGAGGAGCTGTTTGCCACAAGAGGCGTCGGATCCCTACATGGTTTATGTACTGCACTCATACGCTGTACCTGTAGGGCGGCCCTAAAGAAATCTTTGGTCGGTGGGTCTGCTTGGCCAGACAGACCCGGGTTAAGTAGCAACACCACCTACCACAGCCACCAGCTACCACAACAACCTCCGAAAACCACACGTACCACCTACCACAACCCAGAACCCCTGCACTTCTTACGGTACCACTTAACCAACACAGCAAACATCACCACCAACAATTAAAAATGACCACTTACCACCACCATCGGCACCAACCACCACCATCTACCACAACCACCAACATTCTTCTGCTTCCCACGCTAAATTAAGGCTGCAGTATATATCCAGTTTTTGGCTCGAGGTTGCTTCAGAGACAAACTCATCACCATAATTGTTCCTCCTTCGGTCACTGGGCCACCTGACACACACTGACACACATAGCACCCAGAGTTTGCTTTTATTTATTTATTTATTCATTTTTTTGTCTAATTATTTTGAGCTTCTGAGGTTCTGTTCTTTTTCTTCCTTGTTTTCTTGGTTGCTTGTATCTTTAATGTGTGTGTGTGTTTTTTTGTTCTGTGGCTTTAATGTTCATCTTCTGGTTTTGCGATTTTTCATTCGTTATGTTTTTTTTTTTTAATTATTGATTTGCGGTTTTGGTAATTGTTAATTGTTTTATGGTAAGTTTTTGTGATTTTTCATTATGTTTTGGTTTATTTTTGGCCGGGTATAATTCCATGTAATGCTCGAGGTTGCTTTAAAGACAAAAATAATGTTCCTCCATTGATCACTGGCCAGCTGGCGTAACACTGACATATATAAGGCGGTGTCTGTCCGTTTAAGAGGCCCCCCTGACACCGGCTCCTTTGTGTACCGTTTCTACTCTAACTTGACCTAAAATTGCGATCTCCTATACTTCACTGCTGACTTGTAGCAAACTATTGACACTAGAGTAGGGTGCTAGTCATGAAAAAGTGCTATGGAAATGACGTAGACCTGTAACACTGGATTTTCCTGCTACTGAGCTACGTGAAATAAGTTGCAAGAGGACGAAAATGTGGGCCAAGTTAAGGTGAAAAGAGTATAGTTTATTTCTACACATGGCGCGTTAATATTGAGTGTGTATGATATTTTTACAGTCTAAGCTGGTATATAAGCCAGTCGTAAATAACATGAGAGAATAATACATGTAATGCATAAAATAAATCGATAAGTAGAGGTATTTCAGAGCCTCATCAGCCCTTCAGAATGCAGCGCGGATACAGGTTCGGATTTTTTTTTTTATTATGTCTTAGTTTTCTTAAAATTTTCCGCAGATTTTTTTTTTTCTAGTCATGGCCGTCTGGTTGCTTTCTGCTTTGCTCTTGACCTTCTTGGTGTCATTTTTTTTCAATTTTTGTTTCGTTTATCTTTTTTTTTTTTTTAATAATCGTTATCCATCTTTAAAATATATTGGTTCTGGTGGTGTCTGTCTGGGTTGATTTGACGACATTTACTTTCCTTGTTTGAGAGATTAAGAGTGTGATTTTTTCTTCTATTTTATGCCTATTGATTTTATGCTATGAGGGCCTTGCTATGAAACAGATGCCTGAATATTGAGACTGAAAGAGGAATGAGTGGTACGTTGCTGCCCACATTAACGTACGGATGTGAGACTGGTATGGTATATGGGTGCGAATTTTCAGGAATAAGGGTAGCAGAAATGACACTGTTAAGGAATGTGTGTGCGTGTGTGTGTGTGTGTGTGTGTGTGTAGGATAAGAATCAAAGTGAGTCGTGAAAGGTGTTGCGAAAGGAAGATTGTTGATAATAGGGTAGGAAAAAAGTGATTAGATGATACGATCAAATGGAGAGAATGGGTGTATCAATGGATGCGAAGTGTGTTGGCTATGTGAAGTAAGCATGAAGGTGAGAGGAGGTGTGGTAGACCTAGAAGAAAGTGAGTTTACTGTACATGGAAGTAAGTGTATGATGACTAGAAGTATGGAAGATGGAACTGAGGGACTGAGAAAGAATCTAGAGGCTTTGATGAATATGTAAGGAAGAGTTAATGACATAGAGGCTGGTGAATTAAGGTCTAGGGGGTGAATATGAAGCGCTTATATTGAAACAGAGAACTAAATTGCAGAGAATTACACTTATAAGGAGGGGCCAGAATTCAGAAGCTTGAATTATGTTTTCTGATTTTTCTCCCATATTATGCATTCTTTTTCTTTGTTTCTGGGTCCTACTCCACCCATTCATTTATGTGGTTTTAGATGAATGGAATGATGATGATGATGATGATGATGATGATGATGATGGTGGTGATGGCGATAATGATGATGATGATGATTGGGACATTTCCGCATTCAAAGATTAATTTTATATAATGATTTTAAATTCAGTTCTCACTTATATAGCTCGCCTGCATTACAGATAACGTATTAAATTATTAGCTAGTTATATAAGTAATTTACATGATGACATTTGCTATATTTTCTCAATTATTCGTTCAGTTTCACATGGATCGTATATTATGAGTTTTTTTTTTTTTTTACAGAGGTTAGTATTTTTTTTTTTTTTTTTATAATACGATGATGCACGTAAAAACGATGCCATTGTATCTCACTGAATAATTTTCTTTCTTTTACGAGTTTTGCAAGTTGTATCACACGACTAACTGATTCGGCGTAAGGTTTTATTGTCTGTACAAGAAAGACGAGGTTTTCAGTTTACACTTTGCATTTTGTGTGTGTGTGTTTTTCTTTAAATTACAACGAGTATGTTAACGATTTTGTCATAAACTAATTTCCTTATTCATGCAATTTTAAACTGTACAGACTAATGAATTAAGTAATTAGGAAATGCATAACAAACAGACTGTAACATAAATAACTGTTGGTAAATTTGATCGACCCTGTAGCCACATAAAGTTTGATAGTCGCCTACAGTTTGATTAACAGAGAGATAATGAAGATTAAATAAAATGTGCTCCTTTCCTGCGTGTGGGAAGAGCATGCACTGGTTCTTGGCTTTCTTGATGTAGCTGCCTGCGTGCATGCCTTGAGTCGGAAAATAATGGGCGTAATTGCTGAACATTCCCACACTCGGTATTGCCTGGGTGAAATTGGCTCTGGGGTTTCTTTTATACATGTGCCGTCTGTCGACATTATTATTATTATTATTATTATTATTATTATTATTATTGGGGATAGTACGGTTATTGAGGAAGAATGAGTTGGTGAAAAGGGTATATGTAAATGACTAAGCCCTTCAGCCTAATGATGTATTTTATGTGTTCCAGTTACCCCCAGACGATTTTATTCAGCTTTGGAGATTTAAGACTAGGAGAGGTTAGATATGGTCCTATCCGCCTTTTATTTTTTCACTACAAAGGATGCCTTGACTGAATGATCTAGCCCCGGACCCCTACACTTCTGATGGGTCTTATAAAGGTGTAACGCCATAGCAGCGCACCCAGGTGCAGCCTGTATGTGAAAGTTGACATTCCTTTAAATTTTTACTTGTTTCGAACCATTTTTCATCGACATGCCTGAATTGAACATAGATTGTGAATGAAGGATGTGTAGTACTTTGTAGGCCACTGCAGGGTTGGACCTCTCCTTTACGGAGGGTTACAGCCAAGAAACCTTCCCACGATGCCTTAGATTTAGTTGGTAAAGGGCGTGTGGGGGTGATGTGGATGCATATGAGACTTTTGGTGTTTTATGTTTATTTGTGTGAGGAGTTTGCAGTTTCTTCCCCCAGAATACGACCCGCCTGGTTGATCTACATCCAGGTCCCTATTTCACCTTCAGGTAGGCTACGGACAGGCTGGGACAAAGGGAATGCTAAAGGTCCCGTGACCAGCCCGGGAATTGTACCTAGGACCTTTCGCTTACGGGGCGAGTATGCTTCCGGTTACACCACTACCACCACGGCCTCCAATTTGTTCATAGCCCGTCACCAAAATGTCATACTAGAAAAAGACACATCTTGACACTCACTGCAGACCTTTGTGCGGATACGTGCGTTTGTTATACCGTTCAGGTACAGTTATCACGAATGCTGTCTGGGCTGCGAGAATACTTGAACTGTAGAATTCGTGCCGTAATCTCCCTGTATATGATTGGGAGGAGAACCAAGCAAAAACTGAGGTGAGGGGGTCAGGGCGAAGGGTATCTGCTGGAATGTGACTTGGGATGGAATGGAGGACTGCACTTAAACCCAGGATAAGGTCGCTGGGTTACGAGGGAATATCTGTACAGTATATCTTTGTACTAGTCTCCGTAACAAATCCTTGGATGCAGCGTCAGACTCTTGAAAGGCAGAATTTGGAAATCGTAGGGAAATATTGAGACGAAACGTTTATTAAAGTATTTCATGTCTATTGAATTTTGAGGTAAAATGCATACACAGACGTGCACAATTTCCATTACGCAATTCACTCTTTCACTTTTACATACTTCGATTAAATTCCAGCTTGTTTCTCATGTTATGTATGGGCTGATATTCTAATTCTGCAAGACAGTTTTGCTTTTTCATTTGGCCTGTTTACGTTTTTGATAGGCAGTTCACGATTATTCTTTTGCATGTTATGTTTCTTTTCAGATGTTCGCTTTTCATTTTACACCCAACTTTTTTCACATAGTTCTTGCTTCACTTGCTCTTCACAGTTCTTGCACCACATTTCTTAGCACTATCAACAAATCCGATTCATACGGGACCTCGCGCAAACCGGTCGACCATGAAAAGCGACGGACACACGAACACACAACACGATTTCTTGATTGCGTTACCATTTTTGTTGGAGTGTGCGTGTGTGTCTGGGGACGTGTAGGATTGTGGTTTTTTTGTTTACCTGTGACTGTGTGTGTGTGAATATTTACATGTGTACGTGCGTGGGTGTGTGGGTTGTGTAATTATGGTTGCGAACTTGAAGAAATGTGTTTGTGCTTATGCCTTCCATTGTTTGTGTCATGTGCACGTTAAATTATGTGTATTGGCTAATATATGTCTACGGTGTGTTCTTGTATGTATCTATGTGTGTGTGTGTGTGTGTGTGTGTGTCTGTGTGTGTGTTCCCTTTGCCAATAGAGCCAATATGTCTGCACTCAGTAATTTTTCTAACTGTATGCCGTTTTTTCTTCCCCGTCCTTCGTGATGGGTACCCATGAATTAAGTAACTGAAGGTCTGTGAGGGCTTCAGGCATCGTACCGTAAAATTCCCTGTCCTTGCCTGATTTTTTTTTTTTTTTTTTTTTTTGCGGTCGTGTGTCCAGCCAGTCATTTCTTCGACACTTTTTTTTTCTTTTATTTTTTTCAGGTACCGGTTATGTCTGTGGTCTTGCCGCGAAAATTAGGGGATTTTGGATTACCAGTTTTTGTTCTTTGAGTATACTTGAAGTTCATATAGGGTTTTATTCGAACCTGACAAAGATCCTAACCCGTTTCAGCTCAGTTGATGGCCATGTGTAGTCAGAGTGGAGGGCTGAGATAATTAGTGGTAGTAATATTCGCAGGCTCATCTCAACGTGACCCCGACGGACTGGAAGCTGAAGTTGTCCTCCTCCTGCAACCCACCATCCTCCTTTCGGGGGACTGGAAGGAAGTTGAAGGACGTTTTTATAACCTAACCAGCGTAGCAGCTCGGTTATATCGTTGCCACCACATGAAGGCGTCCCTCTTCAGTACCAAATTGACTAGTAATCATGGAGACTCATTCTTACCTCGTAACTAAGGCACACTGAATTTCATGTAACCACGACTTAGTATTCAGGTTCCGGGGAGTGGCACAGTTCCGCCAGGTGAAAATAAACCGACTGTAGCTGTGAGGGAATTTATTTTATTATTATTATTATTATTATTATTATTATTATTATTTTGATACTGCCCCTCCACTGCCTCTCACCACCAACCATACCGTGTCCACCTGCTGCTCTCTGTGATGTGCTCTGTTTTCTCTCCTTTTGTCTGGGTTTGCTTGCTTGCTTTTACGACCGATATCTCAGGCAGTTTCTGGCTTTGGAAATGAATATCTGTACACAAGAATGACTCAGTGCTTTGCCAGAAGTGTATATATATATATGTGTTAATTTATACACAGACGTAAAATTACCGTCTCCCCATCTTGACTGCTGAGCCTTAATTAAATAGTAACACTAGAGTAGGGTGGTAGTTAAGAAGTATTGAGGTAGGGATGTTGAACCGATGGAAAATTCTACTCTGGCACTGACTTACGGGAAAGTAGGCAGCAAAAGGACAAAATATCCACCAAGTAAAAGTTATATAGTGGCATTTATTTTCAGGTTTCATGTTTCTCGTGCAACCTACTAACAGGCTACTCACGTTTTAAAATCCACACATCCGTTATGATTTTTGAGTTACGTTTGCTACTACACTAGACTGGTTCAGTATTTAAGTAAGCACCGTGATAGTCAAAGTCAGCGATCAAGGTCACTGATATCAAGTACCGGTTCTGTAATATGTGTTTGTGGAAGAGAGAGAGAGAGAGAGAGAGAGAGAGAGAGAGAGAGAGTCTATATACAGTATACGGTATGTATATTTTGATCCTCATCCTCATCATCATTACCATCGTCACTGTCCTCCTCCTCCTCCTCCTCCTCC
>JAGKTI010000988.1:0-103020 GCA_018397915.1 Birgus latro | reverse complement strand
TGAAAATAACAAGATTATTTTTACCCCAATCAGAGATACGAGCCAAATCAGACATTAGGTGTGCCATAGCCTCATCCCTTTTTTGTTGAAGTAACTGCTGAGATGGACGTTGCAGGAACCGAATGGAAAGATGAAGGGTGGAATCATCAGCATATGAGTGGATAGGGTTAGATGTACAGCTTAGAAGGTCACTGATGAATAAAAGGAAGAGAGTAGGTGATAGGACAGAACCCTGAGGAACACCACTGTTGATAGGTCTAGGAGAGGGTTTCATTCTCTCAGGATTTGTCTTGGAAAGAACATATTACATCTCTTGTGAAATCTGCTTCCAAGAGATTAGGTGTGCTAAGCCGATTCCGAACTTTCTTTACCCCTGCACAGTTGTTGACCTTGTACACGGGTTTTATTTGCCCATGTATGGAGTACAACGCTCATGTGTGGGGAGGCTCCCCACATGCAGCTCTTCTCAATAGGGTGGAGTCAAAGGTTTTTCGTCTCATTAACTCTCCTCCTCTTACTGATTCCCTTCAACCTTTGTCTCTTCGCCGCACTGTTGCATCTTTATCTCTCTTCTATCGCAACTTCAATGGTCACTGTTCCTCTGAACTGTCTGCTTGCATCCCTCCACCCTTGCGACGGGCACGTAGTACCCGTCTAGCAACAAACTCTCATCCCTATTCTGTCCAACTCTCTAATGCAAGAGTTAACCGTTACTCCCAGTCCTTCATTTATGCAACTGGTCAACTCTGGAACTGTCTTCCTCTGTCTGTATTTCCTACTTCCTATGATCTCCTGTCTTTCAAACGCAGTGTCTCCAGGCATCTCGAATTGAACGGATCTTGAATTTGGCTCTCTTTTGTACTGTTTTTGCTTTTTCTTGGAAGGAACAGTATGCAGGCCTGTGGCCTTTGGTTCCTTCTTCCTTGCATAAAAAAAAAAAAAAAACCTTATGTGACGAGAATAGCAGAAACATGTCGCTGGAGATGAGGTAGAGGGGAGAACACACACTAAAATCCATCAAAGTCAGTTTCACTAGCAACACTCCAAACATCACCTTCTAGGTCCTCCACAGCCCGCCCGGTTCAAATTACCACGTTAAGCTAACACTGCCCGAGTTAGAATGTTTATTTCCTTCCACAAAATCATACCGCGTTAGAGCCATATTGCGCTACAGCAAACCGCATAAGGGAAGGAACACCTGTAATTCCATTTTGTGCAGTGTCTGTGATAAGTGGGTGCATAAGAGATGTAGTGGTATTAAAGGCAGACTGCGAGATAATGCTGATTTCATGTGTGCGATGTGTCGAGGAGAGCAGGTGGACACTGTCAGGCATGAAAGGATTGAGCTTGCTGGTGGGTCTCTTGAGTGTGTGGAAGAGTTTTGTTATTTGGGAGAAATGTTTTGTGATGAAGGTGGGGCTGCAGATAACTCTGTTGCCATAGTGAGGAGCAGTTGGAAGAAGTTCAGGAAGCTGTTGCTTCTCCTTACACTGAGAGGGCTTTCCCTCCGTGCTAGGGGATCTTTGTATGCAGCATGTGTTAGGAGTGTAATGCTGTATGGTAGTGAGACTTGGGCAGTAAAGGAAGAGGATATTCGCAGGCTCAAACAAACAGAAATGACAATGATTACCAGTAGGTGAATGTGCAGTGCATCCCTGGGTGTGAGGCCTGGGGGGGGAGGGGCAGGTTTACGATGGAAGAGTTGAGTAGGATGAGACTAGAGTGCGTTGGTGTTGTGATGAGGAGAAGTAGATTGAGAAGGCTTGGGCATGTGGAGAGGATGGAGGATGATAACTGGGTGCAGAAGTGAGAAGTGTTAATTTTAGGGGTAGAATTGCGAGAGGCAGACCAAAAGAGGCCTGAGGTGAGGTCACTGAGTGTGACCTCAGGAATTAACCCGTAGGCTGCAGCGGGCTCTGAGCTACGTTGTGCCCTGGTGCAGCTACTTTGGGCAAAAATCAGTCATTTTCAACTCATGTTTGTTTATTAGAGACAAAAAATAAAAGAAAAAGCACATGCATCAGAAGACGACACCTTTCTACTTACCTATGAACGTGTTTGTGAAGAGGTAGAGCCTTTTATGGCATCGTGGGAACAGGTTGAAGAGGGGTCATTTTTGGCTGTTTTTTCAGGTCACTGAGTCTGTGGCTACCTCGCTACTCATCCTGTGCGCTCGCCACCGGCCAGGCGATGCTGGGTGACTCAGAAAACCACTGTGTGGCAACTCTCTGCTTGGGAGGGCTGATAACTACTGCATTCCCGCCAAAATCAAAGGCGCAAAATTTGAAATCAAAGAGTGCCTTCTGAGAGATCTGTAGAAAGCTATCGATAGGTCCGCCTCAGAGGCTCTTAGCAGCCAAGGGGTTAAGGGACTGAACAGAGAAGCTGCCAATGATTAAGCAGCATGGAGAGCTGCCATAAGGTGGCCAAGGCTGATTGCAAGCAAGGATGCTGGGGCCTTCAAGAATGAATGAACAAACAGGAAGATCTATGGTCTTAGCTGATCAAGGTTACAGATGAAGGGTGTGCTGTAAATGTAACTTATTTAGACTTTATAAAGGCCTTAGATAGCGTTTCCCATAACAGACTCCTTGAGAAGATTACCAGTTACTCTACTGATGGGAAATACTATAGCTAAATGGAGTAGGGAGGTCATAACGATTTCAAGTCACTCCAGCCCCTAGTTTTACTGGCCCTAGTCACTCCTGCCTCCCACCCTAGTCACACCGATCCCCTTTCCCTGACAGAAATCCACTCATCACAGCCATGTTTACAGCAGCGCCACTGAGCAGATCCACCACGAATGCTTATGTTCATCGAATGCTTCTGGCAGCATAACTTGGATTTTGGATCTTTTGTTTTTAGGTTATACTGTACCTAAATATTATTCGTTATTATTATTAACTTACCTAACCTAACCTAATAATATAATAAAATAGCTTAATTATTATTATTAACTAACAAAGTAATAACACAGCCTCATTTATAAATCCATCTTTAGTACTGTTCACTTAGACATAAATTTAAAGGTTGTGAACAATTACTGAGGGATGATAACTGATGATTCCGAGATTGTAGAAGACATTTCTGTATCAGGGTATCAAGGAAGCTGCATTGATTGACTTGGGTGGTAGGCCACTGTCGCTAGGGCTGGTAAAACTAGGGGCCAGAGTGACTAGTTTCCTTCCCAACAAATGGGAAGCAAAGAGTGATGGTTAACCTGACAGCTACGACATACATCATATTAAGAATAGTGTGTGACTGCGACATACATCATATGAAGAACAGCGTGCAACTGCGATGTATATCATATGATCAAGCTCTTTTTTTTTTAAAGGTGCACTACATTTTTCACCAAAATGTCCATAAATAGCGTTTGGCATCTCAACTGAGCTATTCCTGCCACATTCCGCATGTCTCCTCACCACCCACAGTCGTCAGTGTCTCATTAGCAATCATGAAGGGCAGAGGTCAGTCACCTTCGCTGCCTGGAATAGTGAAGATGTGCAACTTCATTACTTTACCACGGCCAAACTAAGGTAAATAATGAACTCGTATTTGGTTTTCCTATTCTCTTCCATGCACTCTTTCATTTATAAGAGCAAAAATTATTTTTGAGAAAAAAAAAAATCCTGTATTTTTGCGCATGGAGGGATTGACCACGAAACCTAATGCCGCAGTTAACGGGTTACTGGGGAAGCGTTAGATTGGAAAGAGATGATCAGTGGAGTTCCCCATGGTTCAGTTCTTGGTCCTCTTCTGTTTGTATTATTTATAAATGATTTCCCAGACTGCACTGGTCACGACAGTGAAATGTATCTGTATGCTGATGATAGAAAGATATAGCTACAGGAAAATTAAAGTGAGGAAGATTGCTATAAGTTACAGGAATATCTAAATGATACACATGAATGGAAGAAAAATGGTGACTAAATTTCCATCCAGAGAAGCGCAAATCCATGCAAACAAGAAGGAGCAGTATTGAAGAACACAACTACAATATGACTACAAATCTTGGTAAATGTTCTTCAGAGAAGGCCTTAGGAGCTGTAATTGATGAAAAGCTGGCTTTCTCTGACCATTTTGCCAAAAAAATAAACAAGGCAAACAGGATAGTACGCATAATCAGAGGAACCTTCGTTTGGCTGGATAATGAAATGTTCGAATTTCTGTAGCTATGTAGCACTGGTGAGGCCTCATCTTGGATATGCTAACCAGTTCAGGAATCCACATCTGGTGAAAGATATTGAAGCAGAGGAGAGGGTTCAACACAAGCGACCAAACTGTTACCAGGGATGAGAAAGATGCCATACGAGGAGAGACTATGGATACTACGGTAAATCTACCATCGTTAGCTTACAGATCACATGAGGATTTAAATGAAACATTAAAAATTTTACATGGAAGATATTGTTGAAATGGACACCCCATATACAGTATGTAATTAAAGTAAAATGTAAAGGAGTGCAATGATACACCAGCTGGGAGTGCAGGAATCTATCACAACAGCAAGCCAAATGGTCGGTTGCACTACCAAGCTCAAACACAAAAATGATGCATGGTAGACAAAAATAAAGTTACATTAATACTATGCATATTGTAACATCCATTACCTCCTGAGAGAAAAGACAAGAATTCCTTGAACCATGATTGACCATAATGCACAGATATCAAACCAGTACTGCATCAAGTAACTGCACTGAAGGCAAAGGTAACTGTTAACAAAAGTAAGGGAGTAAAATTGACTGTTGCTATTATCAATCTCTTAGTGGTTACCCTGAATTAGGTTGCTAAAGGAAAATACTATCTGGCACACAAGAGTAATCCAACAACCTCACTGACCACATCAAGAGATACTGTACTTGTAAGACTTTGGCTCCACATGATATATAAGTAAATAATAATACAGTACAGTATATGCATAACAAATTAAAACTTTCTCCGCAAAGGTAATGCACGAACCAACTTAGAAACATAGTTCTTCATGCCAGTATCACACTGTACTGCATGTGATTAATCCAAAATAACATCAGATTTAGGCTCAACCTATAAACAGTAGTTACCGTACAATTATGTCATATTTACAATAGGGTATAATCCTTACCATACTGTTTATCTAAGAGGCAATGTATTCCTTGTTGTTCTTTGGGAATACCTATTGCCAACTCTGCTCTCTCTCTTTCTGCATGCATATCACTCCCCTCATCAGTCCTCACACTTCTTGCAGCCTGGTCAGTCACACGGGTCTGAACAATACCCATATTACTATGTGCCCTCAGTCCTGGATCACCCGAACTCTCTACCGTTACTCTTTGATCAGATTCACTAGACAGCCTCATGTGTTGTCTATTCCACCTCAAAATACCTGAGCGAGTCATGACTTCATATGATCTGACACCAGCTTCACCTATCACACTTCCTCTCTTCCAGACTCTTATCTCCTAAACTGGCTGGTTTCACTCGCACCACATTACCCTCTTTCAACGGTTCAAGGTCTTTCCCACCTCTGTCATGGTACCAACCACTCTTCGGATTCTTTAACCGTATTTTCTTCTTTTCCTTGGCAACATCTATTGTATATCATGAGGGGGTAACAAACTTGCAGCAGCGTATGCATCCTTCTACCACAATTCCTCTGAGTTGGACTCAAATCCATGTCTTGACTTGGGAGTCTTCCTGCATCTCTCTGGAACTAGTTTCCCTGGAGCTGTTTTCCCCAAAACTTCAACCTACAGCAGTTCAAGTCCAACTCGTTTCATTTTGTTTCGTTTTTAAAGGCACAACGTGTTTGCATGCCTCGCCTTTGGTCACCTAATGGTGGCTCTCCATGTTGCTCGGTCTCTGGCAGCCTTCCCGTTCAGTCCCTTAACTCTGAGGTCACACTTAAAGTCAAGGTCTTTTTTCGCCTCGCAACCCCATCCCTAATATTAACACTTCTCATTTTCTGCACCCAATTTTCATCCGCCATCCTCGCCACATGCCCTAACCACCTCAATCTACCTCTCCTCATCACAACACCAATACACTCCAGTCACATCCTACCTCTCAACTCCTCCATCGTAACCTAGCCCCCCAGGCCTTGAACTCAGGGATGCACTGCACATCCACCTAATCATTGTCATTTCTGTAGGTTTCAGCCTGTGAATATCCTCTTCCTTTACTGCCCAGGTCTCACTACCATACAGCATCACACTCTTAACACATGCTGCAAACAAAGATCCCTCAGCATGTAGGAAGAGCCCTCTCTATGTCAGGAGAGGCAACAGCTCCCAGAACTTCTTCCAACCACCCCTCACCCTAGTCACAGAGCTAGCTCCAGCCCCACCTCTAGCACATAGGGATAACATATCTCACAAATAACAAAACTCTTCCACACACTCAAGAGACTCACCAGCAAGTTCAGTACTTTCACGCCTGACAATTTTAACCTGTTCTCTCCGACACACTGCACACTTAAAAATCAGCATTCTCTTGCAGTCTTCCTTTAATACCACTACATCTCTTAAGCATCCACTTATCACAAACACTGCACAAGATGGAACTACTTGCCACGCCCTTCTGGCACATTGCACATGGCCACTCTCCCTCTTCTTTGACAGTACTGCCACCAATCCTAGATTTCAGCACTTTTGTTTTATCTGCATTTACTCTTAAGCCCTTGTGTCCCATACCATCCCTCCACTTCCTAAATCTTTTGTCTGTCTCCCTTTCATTCTCTGCAATCAACACCAAATCATCAGCAAACAACTTCTCCCACGGGAGACCATTTCTGAAATTACGTGAGAGGGCTTCAAGTACCATGATAAACAACAAGGGACTCAAAACTGACCCCTTATGCACACTAACATTCACAGAAAACTCATCACTCAAATCTCCATTCACTCTTACTTGAGTGTGAGCACCCACATACATGGCCATAACCACCCTAACCAGCCACTCCTCAATCCCAAGCTCTCTCACTGCCCACTTCACCACCTCTCTAGGGACTCTGTCAATGGCCTTCTCCAAATCAACAAAAACAAAGTACAGTTCCCTTTTCTTTCCTATATATTTTTCCTGAAGCTGTTGAACAATGAATATGGCATCAGTGGTCCCCCTGCCTGGCACAGACCCAAACTGCATATATCAATATTCACTCCTTCTATAATCATACCTTCTACAACTCTCTCCATTACCTTCATTATCTAATCTAAAAGCTTTATGCCTCTATAATATCCTCTTTCCAGAGCATCCCTCTCCCATTGTACACATTTACAATTTCACTCTTCAGCCAATCATCTGGACAACATACTCAAATATAATCATATTTATCAGGTCAGTGACTAACCTCACTCCTACATCTCCGGAGGCCTTCAACATTTCAGCAGTCAACCCAGACATGCCTGCTGCCTTCCCCAACTGCATCCCGCCTATTGCCTCACTCACAGTAGCAACTTCAATAAAAGGCCAAGGACCAAAGACTGGATTTGCTGGCTCAAAACCTTCTCTGTTCCAAACTCCTCATTCAACAACTGGCTATAATTCTCTCTCCATGCATCTTTAATACCCCCACTGTTCACCACTATCCTTCCTTCATCATTCTTGACACACTGCTAACCTTTAATATCCCGATTCTCCTTCTTCATCTGATTTGCCACCTTAAATATCATATTCTTCCTTGCAACATGATTTAGGTTATCAAGTAAACATCTCTGTGACTCAGACTTTGCCCTTTATACCTCTCTTCTAGCCCTACACTTGCAGCCAAGTATTCCTCTGTTACCACCTTTCTTCCATTCCTGGAAAAGCCTTCTTTTCTCCTTAACTGTAGCTTCTACACCCTCATCCCACCACCAAATTACATTATGTTTTTGTGGGCCTCTTGTCCAACCACATACTGCATCAGTAGCTAACTCTCAAGAGGTTGTTCTTGAGGGCTCTGTACTGTTCATTAATGCCTTTGTCAATGGCTCCCTGTTCAGCCACCACTCTCTTCATCTTGCTATAGAAAGCATCCCTTACTGTTACAGGTTTTTTATGAATGGAGGATGCCAGTACTCTGGTGTATGGATTTTTTTTTTTTTATTGTTTTCCCTCCTCTGCTCTGGAAAAAAAAAAAAAATCTAAGGTAGCCAAATATGGGTGCTTACCACTAGACAGTGCTTTAAGAATCAGGTTCTTATCAGATTTGACAGCAGACTCTGCCATGCCATTTAACTGAGGGTACTTAGGACTACTTGTTCTGTGTTGGAAATCACAATTAGATGCAAATGTTTTGAATTCCTCACTTGCAAACTGAGGACTGTTGTCACTAACCATGACTGACGGAATACCATACCAGGCAAAATGAGCTTAGGTATTACAGTGCATGTTTTAGTACAGGGGTTCTCAACCTGGGGTATGCATACCCCCAGGGGTACATGAGAGGAATTTTGGGGGTACGTGACAGGTTTCTCAAAATACTTCGGTTTTGAATAACTGCAAACCTGTTTGTAGAAAGTGGCCTACATGTGCTAGGCTAGATGTGTCCTCCACTAGAACCAGGACTAAGTGACAATGTTAACAAGAAAACTCTTGGAGTTATGTCATTTGAGAGAAAGCTCTCTTGGACTACACTTGCTAACCCATAATACAGTAGTCACCCTTGCTCGTTTTCTATCAATCACGTCACTCCTCACACGTGCTGAACAGGTACCAAAGTGAGACGCACTGTTCGCCTCTCACTGTCACCAACTCACCACTCTTCCCTCACTACCCTCACCCTCAGGTACGTTGAGATCTGCTTCATGGTTTTCAGTGTATTTGTAGTCTGATTATTTTTCCTTGTTTAAGTTGTCATGGATTTTGCTTGCGGCTACGAAGTCATGTGCCTACACTTCAGCCATAATAACTGGTAATTGTTTCATGGGCAAGTTTGTGGTTTTCAACAACGTGGGTAAGGAGTATGTGACCAATACTGAAAGACTTCAAGGGGTACATAAGATTAAAAAGGTTGAGAACCCCTGTCTTAGTAGAATCTAATACATCAACTTTCCAAAAGTTGCTGAAGCAGTCCACAGTTACTAAGAAATTTCAACTTCAGTTAAAAGAGATCTACATCTACTCTCTCCCATGGCCATTCAACAGTCTCATGAAAAATAAGTGTTCCCTTATTCTGAGAATCTTTGAACTTAGCACATACTTCCCAACACAAGATATGTTTTCATGTTCTCTAATCTCAGCATTCATCCTAGGCCAATTTACACAATCTCTCACTTGTCTCAGACACGTTTCTACCTCAGTGTGAGTTGAGTGTAGAGCTTCTTTGATTTCACTGTTCCCTGACGATCACCAGGAAGTGAATGGTTAATGATTTTCAAGGATTTGCTCTAAAGAGTCCTTCACCAGGTGCTGAATGATGATACAAGGTGGGCGGGGGGGAGGAGGGTAAGGTGAGCCAAGTGAATCGGAATGGTTACATAAGACAATGTATTTTTTTTATTACTTATGAGTTTTATTGTGTCCAAGCCTTGCTTAAATTTTATGATGTTATGCAATAAATTATTTACAGTGGCATCTGAGAAAAGTTAAGAGGCAATTGGCATACTGTCACAAGCCAGAAGGAACTGGTGGGGTGAAGCAAGATGGTGGCAGGGTTGTTATGATTTAAATCAAATTATTTAAATCATGTGATTTAAGTCAATTTAAATCAGAATGAAAAAAATCATGATTTAAATCAAAATGGATTTTTTTTTTTAAGCTATATCAATACTGTACAGCAAAAATGAAGACAGAGAATGTCATGGATGTGTATTATACAGATGCATTAAGTCTGCTTGGCCTGAACTCTTCCTGTACTGATCTTGATCAAGTCATGCACCAGAAATTGCCTTTTGTTTCAAGGCATATACAGAGGAAAGAAGGCCATTTGATAATAATAAATGTGATTAGCTACACTCAGTGTCAACATATGAACTAACTAAACTCTTCTTTGAATACACAGTAACATGATTCAATCTAATGATTATGATCCTAATTTGGCAAAATATAAAAGACAAGTTGGTAACTTTCTTCAGTATCTGAGTGTGAGTAACCTCCCCCATACCAAGAAGTGCTAGCCTGTGGTGCACTGCCTTACTCCCACTTCCCATTCACATTATTATTTTCAATTTTGTAAGTCTGCTTATTTGAACAGTGATATATAATCATGCCTAATGGACACACTGCAGCAAGTGGGAGAAAAAAAGACCAAAGTATGGTACTCCTCTGATGGAATTCCCAAAGGCACAAACGGGGTTGGAAAAAAATATATATTTTTAAAAAATCTGATTTAAATAAAAAAATATTTAAATAAAAAAAAAAATATTTCTTTATTTAAAAAAAAAAAAAATTCCCAATCCTTGATGGTGGCCATGATGCTTTTCATGTATGACAGTATCTTCTTGTGTGTATTACATATGACATATATCAAGTCTAAACCTTGCTGAAATTATACTGCGTTATGCAATTCATCATTTAATGAGGCATTTGAGAAAAGTTAAAAGGCAAATGGGATACTGCCCCGAGTTAGAAGGAATTGGTGGGATGAAGCAGGATGGTGACCATGATGCTGTTCATGTATGAAAATGTCTTAGCAGGGGGAAATCCATACGTCGCTTTTATTGGAGTTTCGCTTTTTTTGATGGCTTGGAAGTGAGATTTTACTGTACCTACAATCAAGCTCACCTAGTCAGCTGGCTCATCTACCTTAGTTATGCTCTTCAATCTTTCTAGTTCATCAAGCTTATCAAACACCCTTTCCTTAAGATTAATAGGCACATGACTGTTACTGCTGATGGCATACAATCAGAGTCAACAGTAAGCTTAACAACTCCAGGCAGTGTCCCTGGTTCACCTGAAAAGACATCATAAAAGTCAAGAAGTACATCCTGGCCATGATTAGTATTCTCATAATTAACTGTGATTAGGTTCATTTGCTCAGATGTTCTTTTACCAAGGATTGGTGTGAAATCCTGTCCATCTACAATGAATTCTACACTGTACTTTTATCATTCTTAGGGTTCTCTACTATTACTCTACACTTTTCATGAGAACTGACATTAGTGGAATTCCACATAAACAAAATGGTGCTGTAGGGTTCCAGCGGCTCATTGGGTGTCAGACATCTTGGCAGAGCAATTCCACATAAACAAAACGGTGCTGTAGGGTTCCAGCGGCTCACTGGATGTCAGACATCTTGGCTAGCGCTGCAGTCTACCTGGAATTTTGCCTTTGTATCTCTTACTTCCATGGTAGCTAATCATTATAGCCTTATCCTCCTTACCACTGGGCCTCGACATTACTGTATGTTCATTATGAATTGGACATCTTGCACAAGCTGCTCTTCCTCCTGGACACTGTTACAATTGCTAGGCTTCTTAGAAATTCATTTGGTCTTGGAGGTGCACTTCACGGCAAAATGGTTCCTGTGCCCACAAATGCTGTAGGTTTTCCCATGTGCTGGACATGCTTCCTTCTTCCAAATATGCTTCTGGCCACAGAATTTGTACTCCTTCAGGGGCTTCAAAGACCATGCAGTCTTAGGCCTAGCGGATTTACTTGTGGATATTTCGCTCTGGTTGGACTTCATCATGCGTTTGTGTTCCATTTTATTGATGAACTCATTACCTTGAACACGGAAAACAGCCATCTGCTTTTAGGATGCCTCATAGTCGACACAGATCTCTACAGCCCCAGCAAACATCAAATCTTACACCTATAGAAATTGTCACATAGAGCATCATCTCGGCAACCAAACACAAGCTGATCCCACAGGTCATCGTCCTTTTGCACTCTGCATTCGCATTCCTTGCACAAAATTTTCATCCTGGTAATGAATGAGTCTAGTCTCCCCTGGTTGTTGCACACAGTTTCAGAATTTGTACTGGTCTGCTTGCAAATTCTTTTACCAGGCAAAGTGAGCATGACACTTAGCTAAAACTATCTCAGGCACCGTAGAAGGGTTAGGCTGCTCTGAACTTGCTTCAGGAAATTTGAAAGAATTGTACAATTTCAGTAGTTCATCCCCTCCCAGTGTTAGACGCAAGGCTACTCTTTCCTCACCTGATTTCATTTTTTGTCCACTGGCTAGTAAACAGAGCTCAAATTTCTGTCTGAACAATTTCCATGAAATGTTTAGTGTCACCTGTTAGGCTTAGATTTTGAGGCACTGTGATTGCTACTGATGCCAATCTGCAGGGTATGCTACTCACTACATTTTTGCGTCAAGTCAACACAGTTGCCTGTAGTTGTCTCTCCTTTGCCTGCTCTCACGCATCACGGGGTCTTGTAGACTTGTTTACTGCTGCCACCATGTTGAAATGGACACTCTCCTAAGTACATGAAATTAAAGTAAAAAGAAGAGGAGTTCAATGATACACCAGCCGGAAGCATGGGAATCTATTGCAACAAGCCAAGTGATCAGTTACTAATGAAAACAATGCATGGCAGACTAAAAAAATGCTACATTAATGCAATGCATAGTGTAACATATGATGCAGATTGTTGTGAGAGAGGGTTTCAACTGTGGGAAGATAACACAACAAGAGGCCATCCAACGAAAATATATGACAACAACAAGATTGAAATAAGAAAATATTCATTCTCATACAGAGCTGTAAACATGTGGACTGATTTGCCAGAGCGTGTAGTGATATCAGGAACAGTGGAAGAATTTGAGAGGAGGCTTGATAAATTTTTGGAAAGTCAAGAACACAAATTATAAAGCGCAAATAATATCAACCCTACTTAATCACTGCCAAAAAAGGATATTATTTCGGAAATACACCCGACTAATGCAGAGTGATACTCATATGTTCATTGTTTAGTTTATGCAATTTTAATAAATTTTTCTTCTATATACAGTACATCCTTCAACTTTGCGAACTTTAACTTTGCGATTCACCAATTTTGCGAGGTAGTTCCAAATGTCATGTATTTTTTAACATTTATGAACTTTGTGACTGATCACACATTTTGCGAGGTCGAGTGGTGGGAGAGTCGTCTTCCCGCACTACTTTGCCACCCCGAGTAATGATGTCATGGTTCATTGGGCGTACTGAACCTCCTAGTTCAGTGGTCTGCCGCCCCGCCACGTTTGTTTGCACCTGTTTCCAACCAAGGTCACTGACCCTCACAATTTCGTGGTGCTCCTCACAATACCCCAGCAGTCTAACCTTGCACGAGTGTTATCATGGAACCAACGGGTAAGAAGAACAAGACAATGCTTTTGGAGACCAAACTGAATATGATTGAAAGGAAAAAAGCAGGTGAAGGTAATTCTGCTATTGGTCAGGAGTTTGGTGTTGGTGAATCGACAGTGAGAATGATTTTAAAGAACAGTGAACAAATCAAGCAAGCAGCAAATAACTATGGAGGTGCTCAATTTGATGGTAGAATGCTGGTGGACAACAAAGAAGTGCTAATAAAAATGGAAAGATATCTTGCTCACTACATTCAAAGAAAGGAAAAGGAAGGGGTTTCATTAGATGGGCACCATATAAGGGAGCAGGCAAAGATATTCTATCACACGTGCCTTAAAAAAGCTATTAATCCTCCAACAAAACCTTTCAAGGCATCGAATGGGTGACTATGCCAGTTCCTCAAGAGGAAGGGGTTTAAACACATCAGGTTCAGTGGCGAGTGAGGCAGTGCTGACTACAAATTGGTCGGCTTCACCCCAAGGTAAGCATTTTATCCCACACTTTCTCTCGACTCTACCTCATAATTTTACGATGATAAATGAAACAAACATGAACTGATGAACTGTACAGTAATATTAATCAGAAAACATCATAGGTAAGAAACATTTTTAAAAAATGCATTTACACTGATGTGAAGACTGGTGTGGTTTACGGGACTGGTGGCGGGGCGAGGCTTGGCTACTGTGGCCCCGCGGGGCTTACGTCATCACTATCACTGTCGGCAGATATTTCCACATCTTGCTGTGTTTTTTCTGCCTCTCTCATGAGTCCCACAAAGTCAGAATTGTCACTGGGGTCATCAGAATGAAAAAGGTTAGGGATGCTAGGATCGCTGGCTGCATGGGGAGGGGTGGCAGGACGGCTGGTCGATGGGGCAGGGTCTCTTGGGGTTCTCTTGAATTTTGTGATTAGAGACTGCTTCCTCTTGTTAACCCCATCTCTGTGGAGGTCAGCATAAAAGCGAAGCAGCCGAGAATTAACGATGCATAACCTGGCCAATATTCTCGCCGTCATTGACCAGTTGAAAAAAACCATCGTGAACAACGAATGTGGCAATTTAGGGCTCAGCAAGCATGCCACGGTGTTGACAGGGTCCTTCGTTTTTATGCTGACCTACACAGAGATGGGGTTAACAAGAGGAAGCAGTCTCTAATAACAAAATTAATGAGAACCCCAAGAGACCCTGCCCCATCGAGCAGCTGTCCTGCCACCCCTCCCCAAGCAGCCAGCGATCCTAGCATCCTTAACCTTTTTCATTCTGATGACCCCAGCGACGATTCTGACTCCAAGGGATTAATGAGAGAGGCAGAAATAACACAGCAAGATGTGGAAATATCTGCCAACAGTGATAGTGATGACTTAGGCCCCGCGGGGCGACAGTAGCCAAGCCCCGCCCTGCCACCAGTCCCGTACACCAAGCCAATCTTCACATCAGTGTAAATGCATCTGTTTTTTTTAAATGTTTCTTACCTATGATGTTTTCTCATTAATATCACTGTACAGTACATCAGTTCGTGTTTGTTTCATTTATCATCGTAAATTTAAGAGGTAGAGTCGCGAGAAAGAGTGGGAAAAAGTGCTTACCTTGGGGTGATGTCGACCAATTTGCCTTTATTTCATATATTTAATTGTTTGAATTTTGCAAATTTTGATTTTGCGAGGGTTTTTGTCAACCATATTCTCACAAAATTGGAGGAAGCACTGTACATTTGTTGCAAATACACTTTTTAGTACTAAGTAAATAGGGAATGGGAGTGGGGGTTGTTCAGCTCGTAGCTCTGGCTGTTATTGAATCTACATCCAGACTAGATTAAATCAGGCTAGGTTAGCTTTAGATTAAACTAGGTTTAGATGCAATAAAAGCTGGAGATAGGAGCTACAGACCCCCTCTCATCTTTTTTATGTACAAAGAAAAGTATGTGATGAATGTTTATGTATGAGAAAATGCTTAAATTTGCTTAATATAATAGAGAAAATGCTTAAATTTGCTTAAATTCAGCAATGAGCACATTAATTTCAGTGTCCGTTAGTTGGATATATTTCCAAAAATTTACCCCCCAAAGTTCCCAGGATACAAAGCTGGAGTCATAGGCTCAGTAAAGAGCCTCTTCCAGTAGCACAACTGTAAGAATATGGAGCCCCTCACTGCTAGCCCTTATCCAGCGACTCAGGACAATCCCAACGCAGCCACTACCCTATGTCAAGTAAACTTCTCTTCGAGTTCAATAATCTACATCACTCATTTGTTGCGCCAGCTTTCATACGGCTTTACCAGCTGATATCCCTTATCACAATATGCAATGCATGCCGCTAAAATTGATATTTATCACTATACCAATAAACAAAGCGCAGGACCTGCCTGACAATAAGGAGGCTTACGGGCAGCTCGCATACACATGGAGTTGTTTTGATTTTACAATGGATAATCTCAGTTCCGGGAGGACAAACATTTATAAATATATGTGTGTATATATAAATTAACGTGTATCCGAAGGATGCATAATTTTAAAATTTCCCGAAATTTTAAATTATGCATACAAAATCAATCCGTAAAGTCAATATCAGTGGTACCTCCAAAATCTTCCATTTAGATTCAGCACAGTAAGCGGGAAGTTTGAAGTACAATTCCTCTGTTTAATAGGCGAAATATGGAAAACTATAATTTTACCATCAATGACCATATAACCAAACCATACGTGCTCCCTACGTGTCAACAAGTGGGTTGGTTGAGGGTTAGTGCCCCTCCCCGTAAAACAAATAACTCGGGGTCAAATGGCCACCCCTTACAGGATTATGGCGTCTGGCAATAGATAGATAGAATATTTTGCCAATTGGGCGTAGGTCTTGCAAATGTCCTATTCAAATGGGTCGTTCACAGGCTGACTATAAAAGGATAGGTTAGGGTAGATTTTTTTTTCTTTTTTTAGGGTCGCGTTACGCTTGTGATCGAACGTGAATAAGCATTGGTGAGAGCCTAAAAAGCATTCTCGAAGACCCGGATATGTACCGCGCGCATTGGTTCATGACCAAGCTAACTCCCAAGGGCAGTCCTTTTAAATGACCCACTACCAACACCACACTCTGTAGACCCTATAGGACCTCTAATACGACCCACTGATTAAGACGGTGCGATGCCATCATCTTTGGCTGTGGCATGCATATTTACTGTATATCTGTTATGGTAAGTGCTGCTGTGCTGTGCTATACTGCTCTGGCGCTACGTATTTCTCTCTCTTGTATGTAACATATCTAATACATTCCTTTACATTTTATAGCATATACTCTGTCTAATTTTTGCTAAAGGGCGTGTGGCAACACCCACGAATTTATAACCAGTGACTGTATATAACTGCATCTGCTGAAGGTGTGTGGCAAGACCACCTTCTGTTGTATATTATGTACTCTGTATACCTTTACAACAATAAATATTTGAATATGGATTTGGCATATGTGGAATGGCATGCTATGCTTTCAAGTACGTACAGAATGAACGGTTTAAGGTTCATGTTTTTGCTATATATTTAAATCTAGCATATTTGTCCGCCAGAGATCTGTCTATTGCCAGACGCCTTAATCCCGTAAGGGGTGGCCGCAAACAAATCGCCTCCATGTCGTCTGTCTCCCGCCATTTCACTGACCTGCTCTCAGCTCACACACCCCTCTCTCTCATATACCTCTCCATTCCTCCATCTCATCCTTGGTCTCCCCCTCCCTCTCCCCCCCTCCACCACACTCACTCTCCTCCTCAGTGTCTCACTCCCCATCCTCTCCACATGGCCAAACCACCTTGATGTGTTCTTCCTAACGCTTCCTATTACATCCACATCCACACCACAATGCTCCTTCACTTCCTCCTTTGTCATTCTGTCTCTCCATGTGACTCCACATGCTCCTCTCAAATAACTCATTTCCACTGCTCTCACTCTTGACTTCTGTCCCTCCAAGAGGGTCCAAGCTTCACTTCCATATGTTAGACTTGATCACAATACTGTCATGTAGCAGCTTTTTCATGCTCACTTCACAATTCCTTATCACTGCTTTCAAGGAATCAGCAGCAACCTCTCTTCCCTGCTGCACCCTTTCAATCAACCGCCAGAGATGAAATGTTAAACAAATATCTTCATAATTACTGCTTATGCTAAATTTAGAATTTGTGAGGGATTTAGCATGTTTTGATGCATTCTAGCAGGTTAGGGTATTTAGATTTGGGAACACTTGTCTGCATGGCAGTGCCTTTTTTTTAGTTGACTTTTATAGTAGGAAAACTTTTCCTCCTCAAAGGTAGGACAGTTCTATTACAATCTGTTTGTGAAAAAAGGGATAAACTGCAGGAGAGCTCCCATTAACAGTGAAAATGTTATTACAAGGATCGTATTCACAATTGTAATTTCATATATGACAGCTTGCCAGACGCCACAATCCCGCAAGGGGTGGCCATTGGACTTGAGTTAATTGTTTTATGGGGAGGGGCACTAACCCTCCACCAACCCACTTGTTGACACGTAGGGAGCACGTATGGTTTGGTTATATGGTTACCACCCAGCGTTGTAAATGGTTTCTTGGCTTACAGGAAACCATTTGACTTGTCACTCAATGTAAAGCTACCAGTAAAGGAAAGGAAAGCAGTAAGAAGTGACAGGAAGGATGAGAACAAATAGGAAGAGAGGAGGGCAGGCACAGAAAAAGAATGATAAAGGCTAAGGAAGAAATTGGCAGCACTACATCAAGCGAGTGGATGATGGTCGCCACCACCCACTAGATTGAGAAAATATCATTGGTAAATGTATGTTTTTCCATTAATTAGCAGAAGGACCTTGCAGATTCAATTGCTGTTACTCCAGTTTGTTTTCTGTTTTTCTAAATTTCCATGGTGGTAAACAACAGGTTTTTTTTTTTTCCCCATATTATCATGCAATTTATGCCTCAGCATGTTTGTAATGGTGGACTTGCTATAACTTAATCGAATCTTGATTAAGTCAGGTCAGGTTAGGATAAATTGCTAAGTTAAGTCGTTAAAATGTAAGGTTAGGAAGAGGTACTAAAAGGCAACCAAGAAATGTGTTGAATATAGTTGATGCAGCAGAAAGCACATGGCTAAAAACAGTAGGGAAAGAATTTTAACATAAAATATTCATTAACCCCCCCCCTGAAAAAAAAAATGTAATAGACTTAGGAAGAAGAAGGCTCTTCTGCTGCTTAAAGTATAGTGTATGTTTACTACATTTATGTTACTAAAGATTGCATGATTCATTCATGATACCCAGATTCTGTGAAAATGTTACTTAAAGAGCATGAAATTAGGTTTGATGACATCGGTGGTCGTGTAATGAGAAAATTTTAAGCCACCAGTGTATTGATTAATAATTACTCAGCAGTGTAACAATCGAAACCTTAAAAGAATGTGGGAAGAGGGGTAGCGTGTTCTTTCCAAGACAAATCCCAAGAGAATGAAACTCCAAGCATGTTCAAGGATGACACAGGACATAACTGTTCATTATTAAACATTAGTGGGTAATCCTGAGGAAGATTTTGTCGGGTTGATAAGTGTAAGAACTGAGTTTTGGATGCATTAAAAATAAGATTATTTTTACCCCAATCAGAGATACGAGCCAAGTCAGACATTAGGTGTGCCATAGGCTCATCCTTTTTTTGTTGAAGTAACTGTTGAGATGGACGTTGCGGAAACCAAATGGAAAGGTGAAGGGTGGAATCGTCAGCATATGAGTGGATAGGGTTAGATGTACAGCTTAGGAGGTCATTTATGAATAAAAGGAAAGAGAGTTGGTGATAGGACAGAGCCCTGAGGAACACCACTGTTGATAGGTCTAGGAGAAGAACGATGGCCGTCTACAGCAGTGGCTATAGAACGACCAGAAAGGAAGCTAGAGATGAAGGCACAGATAGAAGGATAGAAACCGTAGGAGGGCAGTTTGGAAATTAAAGATTTATGCCAGTCTCGATCGAAAGCCTTTGAGATGTCAAGTGCAATGGCAAAGCTTTCGCCAAAGTCCCGAAAGGAGGATGACCAGGAGCCTGAAATGTAGGTGAGAAGATCGCCAGTGGAGCGTCCCTGACGGAACCCATACTGACGATCAGAAAGAAGTTTGTGACAGGAAAGATGCTTTAAAATTTTTCTGTTAAGAATTGACTCGAAAACTTTTGAGACACAGGATGTTAAAGCAATTGGACGATAGTTAGAGGGTTGGGAATGGTCACCCTTCTATGGGACTGGCTAAATGAGAGCAAACTTTCAGCAAGAAGGAAAGGTTCATGTTGATAGACAAAGGCGAAAGAGTTTACCTAGGCAGGGTGTAAGCGCAGAAACACAGTTTTTGAGGACAACAGGAGGGACTCCATCAGGACCATATGCCTTGTTAGTATGAGGCCAGTGATGGCAGAAAATACATCCGCTGAAGAAATTTTAATGTCAGTCATGAGGATGTCAGAGGGGGGAAGTGATGGAGGAATAGCACCGGAATCGTCTAAGGTGGAATTGGAGGAGAAAGTCTGAGCGAAGAGATCTGCTTTATCAGTAGAAGAAATAGCTACAGAGCCATCAGAGGGGAGGGAAGGATGATGAGGTAAAGTTGTTAGAAAGGTTTTTGGCAAGGTGCCAGAAGGAGCGAGAAGAATTCGAGTTGGAGAGTTGAGAACATTTAGCACGGATGAAATTATTTTTAGCAGAGCGAAGAACAGACTTAGCACGATTCCGGGCAGAAATACATAAAAGATGTGATTCAGGGGTGGGTTGGCTCCAGTACCTCTTATAGGCCTTCTCCTTGTTGTGGACAGCATTAGAACAAGCGTGATTAAACCAAGGCTTTCTTGCAATAGTCGGAGGATATGAGAAAGGAATGCACGCTTCCATGCCTGAGAGAATAACCACCGTAATGCGCAAGGCACACTCAGATGGCTCCCATCCATGGAAGTAATAATCATTCCAAGGAAAATCAAAGAAGTACTACCTGAGGGCCTCCCAATCTGCAGCTCCAAAGTGCCACAGGCGGCGTTTCTTTGGAGGGTCCACAGGCCGTACTGGAGCGATAGGACAGGTTAAGGTAATAAGGTTATGATCGGAGGAGCCCAAGGGAGAGAAAAGATTAACAGTGTAAACTGAAGGATTAGTTGTTAGGAAAAGGTCAAGCATGTTGGAACTCTCTCCAAGGCGGTCAGGGATACGGGTAGGGTGCTGTACAAGCTGCTCTAGGTCATTAAGGATAGAAAAGATGTAGGTTTGTTCACCAGGTGGATCAGTGAAAGAAGAGGAGAGCCAAAGGTGATGGTGAACATTGAAATCTCCTAGAATGGAGATTTCAGAGAAAGGAGAAATGGATAGAATGTGTTCCATCGTAGAAGTAAGATAGTCAAAGAATTTTTTTATCAGCTGGTCCATCCATTTGTATACTGTGTTTAGTTGAATATGATTTTTTTTTTTAGTCTCTCTATCTATCTATTGCCAGACGCCTCAATCCCGCACAGGGTGGCCACAAACAAATCGCCTCCATGTCGCTCTGTTCCCCGCCATTTCACTACCCCCCTCCCAACTCACACCCCTCTCTCTGTACATATTTAGCCCCAAGACACTATTGAATATTGATCCATTTGAATATTGTGCTTCATTTGAATATTGTGCTTCACTTGAATACTGTGTCCATTTGAATACTCCCATTTGAATACTGTGTCTAGTTTGCATATGATTCTGGAGTATGGTGCAGAGGTAGCCCTGAGAGAGGTTTCTTTGGTGGTAATTTTCTTAGGTTTCTTCCCGAAGAGCCTGTCAGAGACCACGGGATTTCTGTATTCACGTGTATCAGGATCATTTTGAATGTTAATTCAGTTTGTGAAGATTCATATTCCTGAAGAGTATAGATCCTGATTATACTTTGTCTGTTTTGTGTCATTTACAGTTGAAGAGTAATTTCCCTTTCATTTCTTAATACTTAGTAAATCTTAGGTTAAGTCATTTCAAGTTTGAATTTTACTATCCTCTAAGGAGTGGTACTGACAAGATTGAGTGGCCTGCAAAGGGTACTAATATCTACCTCACACACTGTCAATAAGATCACACTACCTCATTTCTCATAATCTCTAAAGTTCTCATCATTTCATCATATTCACTAAGGTTCTGTTTATTACACTGGCGACAAAATTCCTCATCATTACTCTGGTGGCAGCACAATCTCTGAGTTTCTGATCGTTATGCTGGTGACTAATTCTTCATCAATACAGCGGTGGCAAAATTCCGGATGATTATACTGATGGTCACTAAAATTCTCAGCATTACAGTGGTGGCAAAATTCTGGATTATTACACTGTTGACAGTTGTGGCAGCTAATCTTCGTCATTACAGAATTACTTACGATGTTTAAAATTTTTGTGATAGGCATATAGGAACTTTAATCATAACGAAGCCAAAACAAATAAGAATCTGAACAATTTATCACCATGCTGGCTTACGTAACTGACAACACGACGTCAGTAATGCAAATTTCGCGTTTCACAAATGACTATCATCAAGAATCGTAACTCAGGCAGCTCGCAATTCACGACTACAGAGTCCAAAATGGAAGCACTATAAACATTGTCATGTAAATCTTTGTATCAGAATATGAAGGAAGACATTTGCAATTGTTAATTCCAACTAAATCTTCTGCGGCCACACGCCCACGCTATAAATGGCTGGTCCATATGTATTAAAGTTTCACATTCATATCAGTTCTCGACTTAGTACTATCAGTATTAGAATCATACTCACATCATGAATATCAACTAAGATATAGGACTTAACGGCTAAAATTGAACTGTACAGACTATATTTACAACAATACTTAAGCTTAAGATTACATTTATAATACTGGCTTATACTAACTTACACTAAACTTAAAATTATGGCACTACAGTCGCATCCTACACTCCTACAGAGGGCAGTTGATTAATCCGAGCCCAAAACTCATCCGTCCCCAAATCATTCATGTTAGGTTAAGTTACGTTTGGTTGAATTAGGTTAAGTTGGGTCAGGATAGGTTAGCAGGGATGAACGATTAGTGACATTCATTTTGGAGCTGAAACATCTTTAAACCCTTTCGCCAATGAAAATACTGTAGTATCTTTATATGAGTCAAGCTCTGTACTAGGTTAAGCTAAATGATCTAATACAGTAGAGCAAGTATAAGCAAAAGTGTTGTCCAAATGATAGAATACATCCAAATAGTGCAAGAATCTGCTGACAATGCATCAGCAGCTGGGTGTTCTCTGTCATCAGGCAGGTAGCAGGAAGATGCAAACTTGTAAGTAGAACTTACCTTTCTGAGTGAAATTACCACAAAATGAGCACCATCTTTAGTAAAGTGAATATGGAAGAGTTAAGAAAAGGGATAAAACTAGAAAACAGGATGATGATTTCTACCAAGAATTGGTTGAAATGGAAACATACAATACAGGTATATGAATAAAGTGAATAAACTGTAGAAAACTTTTCAAATTGATATAGGTGAAATTAAGAAGCAGTAATGCATGCAGAAGGAAGAAAATGAAAAATTAGTAAAGGTATTAAACAAAAAAAACACAACAACAGATGAGCTGTCAGTCGAGGTATGTTCACTTAGAAGGAAGATTAGTGAAATGGCAAGTACAGTTGTGAACCATGAGGGTATTGTGGAGGGGTTCAGAAATGATAGAGACAATTAGGCAAGCAAGCGTTCTGTTAGACCAAAGCAGTGATATAGAAGAGGAGATAAACCAGGTGAACGAAGTAATGAGAAGTTGCCAAGATGAAGTAGAAACTACGAATGCTGAAATGGTGAAAGTAAGGAAAGACTTAGAAACAAAAGTCAGAGAAAAAAACATTAGAAAGGAAGTGAAAGAGGTCATTAAAAATAACCCAAAACTGGTAAAAGATTCTGCAGATATCAACAAATCTTTAGTAATCACTGGTGTAGATGAAGAAGAAATAAGAAACAAAATTTTGAGACAAAAAGGAGTTGACAAATGTAATGAACATATTGAAGGAACTATCAGAGGAAATCTGTGATAAAGACATAGAGGAACACCAAAGGCTAGAGAAATATGAGAGAAATAAGTCAAGGCCCCTGAAAGAAACCTTCCAGAGTGTGAACACTGCAGAGGAAGTACTGTACTAAAAAATGCAAACAACTTATGGAAAAAGAGGAATTTTAAAAAGTATGGATATAAAATGCCTAACTAAAGACGAATTGGGAATACTAAAGGAGAAGAGGGAGAAAGCAAAAACAAAGAACAAGGAAAGATCAGAGGAAGAGAAGGGTGAATTTTTTTTACAAAGTAACTGGATTGCAGGTACAAAAATGATACACAGCCAACAAGGAATAAAAAGAAGGAAGGTACCATAGTAGACTAAAGCTACGGCAAGTATGTAAACAAGATGATTAAGATGATGTACTCAAATTTAGGTGGAATGGTGTCTAAACTGTTAGAGATGAAAGACTATTCCAAAGAAAAGGAACCACATATTATTTGCCTTACAAAATAAACCCCAAAGATATCAAATGATACCCTAAACTTAGAGGAATACAATATACCGGCTATGAAGAAGAAACAGAAATTTAAGAAAAGGAGAATTATAATCTTAACAAAGATAAATATGGAGAAGAGACAGAAATTTAAGAAAAGGAGAATTATAATCTTAACAAAGAAGAATCTACAAGCCAAAGAAATAGAACTAGATATACCCTCACAGGTAGAATTGATTGCCTTAGAACATATCTGAAGTGAAAGTACTGTAATTGCGGAAATTTATACATGCCACCCAAAACAAACACTTGGGATAGAGGTGAATATGAAGACTTGGCAGAGAGTATAATTCAGAGTTTAAGAACATCACTACATGGAATGGAAGAAGAGTAAAAAAAATATATATTAACTGGAGATTTCAGTTCAGATATAAATGGGAATACTCTAGATGTTAGAAGTCATGAAGGCTGTTGGGATCAAAAGCTCCTGGATCTTGTGCAGGAGGTTTTCCTAACACAGCATGTAAAGGAAAACACCAGAATAGTGTAACGCAGGATTTTTCTATCTACGTTATAAAGAAGATAATCTATCAATATCCAAATCTATCTAAATATCACACCGCTGTGACACAAGTGTCGTGCCAAGAAAATTTAGCACTATAGAGAAATTGAATTAATAAAGATCCCACCGCATATGACACCAGTGTCGTGCCGAGAAGGTTAGCACTATGAAGTAATTTTAATTAATAGAGATTCCACCGCTGTAACACCATCAAATAATAGAAATAATTTGGTATGCTGCCACGACCCAGCGGTTGCTGGGAAAAAAAAAAGTATTAAAGATATTAGTCCCGTACGATGGAAGAGGGGACAGTGAGGCCTACGGCAGTGAACATGGTTGCGTGAGAAAGATACGAAAGCGTGGTCTTTATAGATGATACATGCCTTGCGGGCCACTCGGTCTCAAAAATTACTTCCCAGAGGATTTATACCAAACACATAACGAAAAGTATACTTATCTATATTGCTAACCTTAAATTACATAGAATGCATAGAACTACAAACAAGTATTAGTTACTGGAGCATAGCAGTTCTTTAGTCTCTGATACCACCAGCTTATCTGAGAGAATGGAAGCTCTCTTCTCCACAGTTTATAAAACACCTGACTCACATATCACAGTACATATAATTATATGAGAGTAAATCAATACAGAAGTACCTTGGGCTCTACACTCAACAAGTTGTTGATTAATCTGCTCACCGAAGTACTATTCACCCGATACAAAACACACGTACATAAAGAACTGATCCAACTCGATCTCTTGACTCATCGCGAGGTACCCTTGTGAAATAGAAAATTACATCCTCAAGAGAAACACACATAAACCACGGTCTCAAAAGGACTCGTAGTGATACCCAGGTTTACAACGTGTTACACAGTTTACTGTACATTTAAAATCATCCCTATTTTCCATGGGTTTGGACAACCTAACATATCTATGTATATAATCCGAATCCCAAGAATAATTTAATATGTAGACTCAGCGCTTGCAGTACTCTGCATGATAGAGGAATACAACACTCCACTTCTCACTCACTTATAACCAAAATATTACACTTCATGAATAAAAGGCTTACTAAGTGGACCATACGACAACATTATCGGCACTGTGAATTGGAAGGAACTAAGTGGAAATGTGTATGGGCTTTGGCACTAGGACTGCGGGACGTTATCCAGACAGCAATCCCGACTTGATGTTGCCGCATCACAATCTGCGGAGTTCCATCCTCCATGAGGTTACAGCGAGAAGTCATATAATAGCATTGATAAATATTATCAGACAACTTACTTTATATATAGTTAGGATGACAACTAATTATTGTGACGTATGTGGGAGAATACCGTGAATACTCGGGACCATACCTGCGGAGTTCCGTCCTCCATGAGGTTACAGGCAGAAGTGACGTGACGCCCCGCGGGCAGGACGCCCCGCAAAAACCCGCGACATTCTTACAACCGGTTCTGACCTCGACCAATTACTCTACAGTCAGCTTGTTATACCATCATCCAGGAATTTTGCAACAAGGAATTTACACAGTCCTTTACTTAGACAGAATGACTTATGATGATTTAAATTTTGTGGGAATAACATAGGTCTAACAATTTAAAAATATGCCTAAACTCACGCATTGACATAATTTTTCTTTGTTCGCGTTGGTACTGGCCTACGTGATCTGGCGACAGTGAAAAATAAATTAATTTCGCGGCTAACAATGACCATAATCAATAATCAGACTTTACCTAAGCTCTTAGACATTATTATNAATTTTGTGGCAATAACATAGGTCTAACAATTTAAAACGATGCCTAAACTCACGCATTGACATAATTTTCCTTTGTTCGCGTTGGTACTGGCCTACGTGATCTGGGGACAGTGAAAAATAAATTAATTTCGCGGCTAACAATGACCATAATCAATGATCAGACTTTACCTAAGCTCTTAGACATTATTATTTAGTACAACACGATGATAAACACAAACTCAACTACAAAATTCTGAATTCCAAGTGCAAATACAACTCATCGCGAACTTAAATCTTGAATCAACTTTCTTCGCCTCTTTATCGAAACCAGACATGAATTTGCGCGTCCAACTCGCTCCACACGGTCCACATATTAACAGTAACACTCTCCTACTACACTTTAACTAAGATCAAGCCCAAAAATGAATTACAAGGTCCACTTCCCATACATTTCATCATCTTAACAGGGTCCAGTATTACACTTACATCATACACAACCTAATGTAAATTACAAACATATTACACTTACACTATACTTATACTAACTTATATTACACTTATACTACTTATATTATACTTAAGTTACATACTAACATTTTCAGCATTTCAATAGGAGGACATGATGATCCATCAGTACAGGGAGTCCCCGATAAACAAAAGAGTTTGGTACCTTGAAAATCTTTCATATATCGATTTTTCGTATATCGATTTTTCGTATATCGAAACATCTTTCCCATAAGAAATTTAAGAAAATGAGGAGATGCATTCCAGGAGCCCCCCAGAAACTGTCATCTGACTCCTCTGTACAGTACTAGGCTGGTTGTAAGCTCTTAAATCTACAGTAGAATTGTTAATAAAAGGTAAATGAATTTTAAGCAGTTGTTTATTTATCAGGTACTGGGTATTTAATAAAGAGCATCCTCTCTCTCTAATCTGTCCCAGATCTTCGTGGCACATTCTTGAATAAGCATATGAGAGAGACGAATCCTTTTCTGCTGACAGTCCTCCATCCACGTTACGAGCAGCTGTTCCATTTTCTCCATCCTGCTGCTCCATGTCTGTGTGGCCTGGCAAGCAGCAGGTGAGCTTGAGGAAGTGGTTACCATCTTCTTGTAGAACTCTTTCTTCTTCGTAACCATACCAACAGTCGACACAGGTAAGCACATGGCACGGCCGATCTCACTCACGCTTTGGCCTTCCTCGTGCCTCTTGATAATCTCCAGCTTGCGCTCCAGCATCAGGGTCCGGTGCTGCTGCTTCTTGAGAGGCTTCACAGGACGCTTGGGTGGCATGGTGCAAGATGTGAAAGATGCGATGCGAAAGCTTCTTGGAGTACAGACGGTACACACTACACAGCCAGGGAGCGGGAACAGATTGGGACAAAGTGGATGTAGTTGCTTGCCTCACCATACACAATTGTGGCGCTGTTGTCGGTCGTGCGCCAAATTTTAAACATTTTCTTGTAGCGCTTTTCGTACCATCGAAGCATATGCCTTTCATATAGAGGAATTTGTCATATTTTTCACTTTCATACCTTCAAATTTTCATATATTGGGGTTTCATTTATCGGGGACTTCCTGTACCAGATGTTATATTGAATTGAAATATTTATTGTTGTAGAAGATACATAGAGCTAATACAACAAAATAAGGTGGTGGGTCTTGCCACTCACCTTGAGCCAATACATATATTTATTAGGCAATAAAATTATATTGGCAATATAATGTATCACCCCCCATTCGGCAAAAGTGACCATGCAGTGTTAAATTGGAAATTCAGGATTGCATATGACATAGTAATGAGAGTTACAAAAAGAGTAAACTACAAAAGGGTAATTACCATGACCTGAAGATGTACTATACTTCTTAGTTTTTTTTTTTTTATATATTTTTTTTATGTGTCTGACTGTGGGCCCAGTAGTCCTCCTTGGGGCCCAGTAGTCCTCCTCCATCTGCATGTCACCACTCCAGCATTAACACCCACCATCCAAATTGAAGACATGCTAGGGCTGTCTCATACAGGAATGGTGCACTGGTATTAGTTGGGGTACTTTTATGACATGTTGGCGGGTCATCTGATAGATCAGAAAAATCTACTTTTTATGAAATTCAAATTCTTAAACTGTTCCCTGCCCCAGCCGGGATTCGAACCTTGGTCCATCAGGACTGCAGGTCGCTTCTCTACTGATTCTGCCACCGCCTTTAGGGACAAGATTTAAATGTTATACCGGTATATAGAAAGTTCTGTGATTTTTATGAAATAGGAGTCCAAAATTACATCCCTCAGCACAAAGAAACAGAAATGAAAATAAAGAAATGGTTTAATACAGATTGTAAAATACAAAAGAAAAAACGAGGTTTGCTGTGGAATAGATACAGAAGATGCAATAGTGAGAGGGCATATAACAACTATAACAGGCAAGAAATGATTATACAAGGGTAAGGTGGGAAGCCCAAAGACAGTTTGAGGAAGACATTATAAATACTGTACATGTAAAAGTAGTGATCAGCTTAAACTATTTTACGGCTACATCCGAAGCCAAACCAAAGTTAAAGATATAATACAGTCCATTACAGATGAGGGAATCTATACACAAGAGAAGGATATTTGTGAAGCAGTAAATAAAAATTTCCAATCTGTTTTTAGAGAACAAAATAATTGTGAACAAGATGACATGGAACATGCATACCCACACATATTACCAGATATACAAATATCAGAAAAAGAAGTGCAGAAAGGGTTAAGTAAATTAGACAAAGGAAAAGCATATGGTCCTGATGAAATTTCAGGATGGGTGCTACATGAATGTGCAGGAGAGTTAGGTAGACTAATATATTTGATATTCAAGGAATCCTTAAGTCAAGGTAAACTATCTGATATTTGGAAGAAAGCAAACATTGTTCCCCTATTCAGGAAAGGGAATAGACAGAATCCACTCAACTACTGACCAGCATCACTGACTAGTGTTGTAAATTTTTTTATTTTTTTTTGAGAAAGAAGAAACAGGCCAGGAGCCTGCAAACTGCTGCTGGAAAAAAAAAAAAAAAAAAAACAAGAGAGCCAAATTCAAGATACGTTCATTTTGAGATGCCTTGACACACTGCGTTTGAAAGACTGGAGATCATAGGAAGTAGGAAATACAGACAGAGGGAGACAGTTCCGGAGTTGACCTGTTGCATAAATGAAGGACTGGGAGTAACGATTAACTCTTGCATTAGAGAGTTGGACAGGAAAGGGATGAGAGTTGTTGGTAGACAGGTGCTAAGCACCTGTCGTGGAGGTGGAGGGATGCAAGCAGACAGTTCAGAGGAGCAGTGACTATTGAAGCAGCGATAGAAAAGAGATAAAGGTGCAACAGTGCTGCGAAGAGACAGAGGTTGGAGGGAGCCAGTAAGAGAGGAGAGTTAATGAGACAAAAAGCCTTTGACTTCACCCTATTGAGAAGAGCTGCATGTGGGGAGCCTCCCCACACATGAGAGTTGTACTCTACACAGGGGCAAATAAAACCTGTGTATAAAGTCAACACCTGTGTAGGGATTAAAAACAACAAGATTATTTTTACCCCAGTAAGAGATATGAGCCAAGTCAGACATTAGGTATGCCATAGCCTCATCCCTTGTTTGTTGAGGAATTGCTGAGATGAACATTGCAGGAACCGAATGGAAAGGTGAAAGGTGGAACCATCAGTGTACGAGTGGATAGGGTTAGAAGTACAGCTTAGAAGATCATTGATGAATAAAAGGAAGAGAGTTGGTGATAGGACAGAGCCCTGAGGAACACCACTGTTGATAGATCTAGGAGAAGAATGATGGCCGTCTACAACAGCAGCAATAGAACTACCAGAAATGAAGCTGTAGATGAAAGCACAGACAGAAGGATAGAAACCATAAGAGTGCAGTCTGGTAATTGAAGATTTATGCCAGACTCATTCGACGGCCTTTGAGATGTCAAGTGCAATGGCAAAGCTTTCGCCAAAGTTCCGAAAGGAGGATGACCAGGAGTCTGAAAGGTAGGTGAGAAGATCGCCCGTGGAGTGTCCCTAACGGAACCTGTACTGACGATCAGATAGAAGGTTGTGATAGGAAAGACGCTGTAAAATTTTTCTGTTAAGAATTGACTCGAAAAATTTTGAGACACAGGATGTTAAAGCAATTGGGTGATAGTTAGAGGGCTGGGAATGGTCACCCCTTCTTTGGGACTGGCTGAATGAGAGCAAACTTCCAGCGAGAAGGAATGGTACAAGTTGATAGACAAAGGCAAAAGAGTACCTAGGCAGGGTGTAAGCACAGAAGCACAGTTCTTGAGGACAACAGGAGGGACTCCATGAGGCCCATATCCCTTATTAGTATTGAGGCCACTGATGACAGAAAATACATCAGCTGAAGAAATTTTAACGTCAGCCAGGAGGAAGTCAGAGCAGGGAAGTAAAGGAGGAACAGCACCGCAATCATCTAAGGTGGAATTGGTGGAAAAAGTCTGTGCAAAGAGATCTGCGTTATAAGTAGAAGAAATAGCTACAGAGCCGTCAGAGTAGAACAGAGGAGGGAAGAATGATGAGGTAAAGTTGTTAGTAAGGTTTTTGACAAGGTGCTAGAAGGTGCTGGAAGAATTCGAGTTGGAGAGTTGAGAGCATTTAGTACGGATGAAATTATTTTTGGCAGAGCGAAGAACAGACTTAGCACGATTCTGGCCAGAAACATAAAAACGACGTGATTCAGGGGTGGGTTGGCTCTGGTACCTTTTATAGGCCCTCTCATTGTTGTGGACAGCATTAGAGCAAGTGTGATTAAACCAAGACTTTCTTGCATTAGTTGAAGGATATGAGAAAGGAATGTATGCTTCCATGCCTGAGAGAATAATCTCCGTAATGTGCAATGCACACTCAGATGGCTCCTGGCCATTGAAGCAATAATCATTCCAGGGAAGATCAAAGAAGTACTGCCTGAGGGCCTCCCAATCTGTAGCTCAAAAGATAGTAGAAAAGCTGATAAGGAAACTTTGGGTAAACCAGCTACTATGATAGAGTTACAAAAACATTACAGACTAGAGAAGGATGGGTGGACAGTATTTAGATTTCAAGAAAGCTTTTGACAGATTACAGCACCAAAGACTTTTATGGAAACTGTGCCATCAAGGAGGAATCCAAGGCAACCTGTGCTGTTTGATGCAGGATTTTCTTTGAAAAGGGAAATGAGAACACTACTAAGAGGGAATTACTCATCATGGTGGGAAGTGACTGGCAGAGTTCCACAGGGCTCATTGCTGGCACCAATTATGTTTTTAGTTGATATAAATGACATAGACAATAACACTGAAAGTGGAAGCTATCTAAATATGTTTGCTGATGATGTAAAAATACAAAGGAAAATTACTGTCACTACAAGAGGAAATAAGTAAGCTTCATGAATGGAGCAATGAATGAAAATGGAATTTAATATTGTGGACAAGTGTCATGTAATTAATTTTGGTAAAAGTCAAAAAAGACCAGATTGGGATTATCCATCTATCCATCCATCATCCAATCCTATGTTGCCGTATGAGAAGCGTAGGAGCCAAGAGCTAGGCAAGTTGGTCCCGACATTTAAGATGAGAGTGACCAGCCTTACTCATCCCTGAGTGGCATTACGTGAGCAATAAACCCCAACCATCCCTTGGCTCAATCCGATTGGAGCGCCTTAATTACTCACTAAACCACCAGGCGCCATAATTTGATTATATGGTTACCACCTAGCGTAGTAAATGGTTTCCTGGTGTACAGGATACCATTTGGCTTGTCATTTAATGTAAAGTCACCTGCAGGCAGAAGGAAGAGGAAAGAATGAAGGAAAGAAAGACAAGAGGGAGTGTAAAGTCACCCGTAGGCAGAAGGACCAGAAGGACGAGGAAAGAATGAAGGAAAGAAAGACAGAAGAGGATGGATGGAAAGAAGGATGGAGGAGAGGAAAGGGCAGACACCCGAGAGCAGCACTGCATTGAGTGAGTGGATGGTAATTTAACCCTGCACATATCAGAAATAACAGACTATCTCCAGCTGCTCACATCAGTGAGAAGGTATGTAACATATATACACTGCTTGCAAATTTGAGAATGGCATTCACATATAAATGAAGACATGCTGAGAAAGATAATAATATCATTCATCAGAGCAACCCTGGAGTATTCATCAGCAGTCTGGAATCCTCATCTCAAAAATCACATAGATAATACTGAAAAAGTACAAAGGGCAGCTAAAAGATGGGTATCAAACTTATGGGATCTAAGCTACGAAGAGTAGAAAAACTGAATCTACCAACAGTACAGGAGAGAAGGAAACTAGGAGACATGATTCGCCTTCGTTTTTGAAGGCTCCAACAGGCTTGCATGCTTGGGCCTTGGTCGCCTAATGGCAGCTGTCCATGCTGCTTGATCTGTGGCAGCCTCCCTGTTCAGTCCCTTAGCCCTGAGGTCACACTTGATGACCTCGTCCCATGTCTTTCTCAGTCTACCCCTCGCAACCCCACCTCTAATATTAACACTTCTCACTTTCTGCACTCAGTTATCATCGCCCATCCTCTCCACATGCCCAAACCATTTTAATCTCCCTCTCCTCATCACAACACCAGTACACTCCAGCCCCATCCTACCTATCAACTCTTCCATCGTAAACCCGGCCCCCCCATGCCTTGCACGCAGGGACGCGCTGCATATCCACCTAATAATTGTCATTTCTGTACATTTGAGCTTGCGAATATCCTCTTCCTTTACTTCCCAGGTCTCACTACCATACAGTATTACACTCCTAACATGCTGCATACAAAGACCTCTTAGCATGTAGGGAGAGTCCTCTCAGTGTCAGGAGAGGCAACAGCTCCCTGAACTTCTTCCAACCACTAACCCTAGCCACAGAGCTAATTCCAGCCCCACCTCCAGCACGTATCATGTCTCCCAAATAACAGCTTTTCCACACACTCAAGTGACTCACCAGCAAGTTCAATCCTTTCACGCCTGACAATCTCCACCTGCTCTTCCTGACATGCCACACACATAAAATCAGCATTATCTCGCAGTCTACCTCTGATACCACTACATCTCTTGTGCACCCATTTATCACAAACACTACACAAGATGGGATTACTTCCCACGCCCTTGTGGCAGATTGCACATGGCCACTCTCGCTCTTCTTTGACAGTACCGCCACCAACCCTAGATATCATCATTTTTGTTTTATCTTCATTTACTGTTAAGCCCTTGTGCCCCATACCATTTCTCCACTTCCAAAATATTTCCTTTGCCTCCCTTTCATTCTCTGCAGTCAGCACGAAATCATCAGCATACAACATCTCCCATAGGAATCCATTTCTGAAGTCACTTGAGAGGGCTTCAGGTACCATGATAAACAACAAGGGACTCAAAACTGACACCTCTGATGCACACCAGCATTCATGGAAAACTCATCACTCAAATCTCCATCCACTCTTACCTGGGTGCAAGCACTCACATACATGGCCATAACCACCCTAACCAGCCACCCCTGAATCCTAAGCTTTCTCACTGCCCACTTCACCACCTCTCTAGGGACTTTGTCAAAGGCCTTCTCCAAATGAACAAAAGCAAAATACAGTTCCCTTTTCTTTCCTGTATATTTTTCCTGAAGCTGTCAAACAATGAATATTGGTATCAATGGTCCCCCTGCCCAGCATATACCCAAACTGCATCTCATCAATATTCACTTTTTCTGTAATCATACCTTCTAAAACTCTCTCCATTACCTTCAATACCTGATCAGAAAAGCTTTGTACCTCTATAATTTCCTCTTTCCAGGACATCGCCCTTCCCCTTGTACACATTTACAGTTTTTGTCTTCAACCAGTCATCTGGGACAACACACTCATATGTAATATATTTATCAGGTCAGTGACTAACATCACCCCTATATCTCCTGAGGCCTTCAACATTTCGATAGTCAACCCAGTCACACTTCTGCCTTCTCCACCTGCATCCTGCCTATTTCCTTACTCAAAGTAGCAGTGTCAATCAAAGGCCAAGGGCCAAACACTGGATCACCTTCCCTGTCCCAATCAAAGTCCTCATTCAACAACCAGCCATAATGCTTTCTCCATGCATTTTTAATATCCCCACTGTTCACCACTACCCTTCCTTCATCATTCTCCACACACTGCTCATCTATATCCCGATTATCTCACTTAACCTGATTTGCCACCTTATATATATCATATTTTTCCTTTCCACACGATTTAGGTTATCAAGTAAAAGTCTCTGTGACTCAGACTTCGCCCTGTATACTTCTTTTCTAGCCCTACGCTTGCAGCCACGTATTCCTCCTTGTTACCACCCTTCTTCCATTCCTGGAAAAGCCTTCTTTTCTCCTCAACTGCAGTTTCTACACCCTCATTCCACCACTAAGTTACTTTATGTCTTGCTGGTCCTCTTGTCCAGCTGCATATTGCATCAGTATATCTCAAGAGATTGTTCTTAAGGGCTCTGTACTGTTCATTAACCCGAGGCGTCCCGTCGATGTACGGGTACATTGCAACGTTTTGTCACGGTGACACCTATCAACGTACCCGTACGTTGCGCAGTTGCAAGATCAGTCATTTGCACATTTTTCATGTTTCACGGGTTATTTTTGGTAGGCTTATGTGGGAGACCTTCCTCTACCTGCTGTCAAGCGGGGATACTGCCTGGCTTCATCTGACCCCCTCTACCCCCCTGTCCCCCCCACACTTGGCAGTTCACCTGTTAGTAGTGAACTGGCCAGTAAAGACGTGTCGCGCCATGTCTCTCCAATGACGAAATTCATGGTGAAAGTGATTCCTGAGGTGGAGGACAAAGAAGTAAAGAAGCTAGAGGAAGAAACAAACAAGTGATGAGGTGGTAAAGTTGTAAATGAAGGTGCCATATGTGGATTTGTTAGGTGAGTGAATAGTTCTTATATTGCCTATATTATTGTGTGAAAACCAATATAGTCTTGTACTACACATAAATTCGTACCAAATAAATAAGTAAATACGTAATTTAAAGTGGCTTGAATTAGTTAACCCTCCCATGGTTCATTTTCTTTGAGGCCAGGTACCCTGAGAGAGAATGGAAAGGTAGGGCTGACTGTCGCCTGTAGCAGCATTTATACACTCAGGAGGGTGATTTCTCTATGAATTTTCAATGTTTCTCACTAAAAGCATAGGTTTGAGCCCAAAAAAAATAAAAAAAATCCGAAATTGCTCAGGACTGAGGGGTATTGGAGGTGGGAAATCGGTCAGGACGTGACGGGTTAATGCCTCTGTCAATGGCTCCCTGTTCAGCCACCACTCTCCTCAACTCGTTATAGAAGGCATCCCTTACAGCTTGGTTTTCCAGCTTCCATATTTTCCTCCTAGGTACATAAGACCTGTTTTGCATCACTTATTCTTTAAGCACCATGTCACAAATCAAATTTGTGCTGTTGCACACACTCCTTGCTTCCTATAACTTTAACATCCCTCACTAGCCTTCTATCAGCCCTCCTGACCAGAAAATAATCTATCTGACTGCTATTTCCCCCAGACTTGTACATAATCAATCCACTCTTTCGTTTCCTGAAATCCGTGTTGCACACAATCATGTTCATTGCCTCCCCAAACTCGAGTATCATTTCCCCTTCCGCATTTCTTGTACCATACGCACATCCCCCATATACTCCTTCATATCCTTGAGCTGCTTCACCTACATGACCCTTTCAGTTCCCTCCCAAAACCACTATCTCATCATCCCCCATACCACCTACTACCCGTATAAAGTCATCCCAAAATCTTTTCTTCTCTACCTCAACCAAGCTTGCTTGTGGAGCATGTGCTGATATAATTACAATCATCATTCCACCGAACAAAATTTTCACCACCAATATCGTATCACTTACTCTCATAACATTCATAACATATTCCACCCATTTCTCTGCAACCAGTACTCCCACACCCCCATATCTGTCTGTCCCCCCCTGCCAGTCAACTTCTAGTAGCAATCCTTCCCAGCAATCTTTCTGGCTGATCCACCCCTGTACCGTACTTTCTGCAAACATGCCACATCCACTCACCTCCTACCAAATGCCTCAATGACTTTCCCCTCTCTACCCCTCAAACTTCCTACATTCCATAAACAATGCATATCAGGGATAGAGAGAATAGACATAAATGAATAGATAGCCTATGGGGAAGCATCAGCAGGAGGACATTGCAAAAAAACTACAGAAAAAGAGATGTGATAAAGACATAAGGAAATTCAGTTTCTCAAATAGGGCAGTTGATCAGTGGAATGCACTACCAAATGAAATAGTGTGTGCCAAAACAATTTATAAATTTGCTGATATGTATGATAAAAATGGTTTAATACATGGGACAGTATGAGCTTGACTCATTAGGTAAGAAGACACACACACACACACACACACACACACACAAGGATATGCATAAGAATGGTTTAATAAATGAGACAGTATGAGATTGAGTCATTCCTGTAAAGATGCAATGGAGGACTTCTGGAAATCATCTGCCACTAGATGTCTCTCAGTGTTAACAGCATCTCTGTCCCGAGCACGTGTTCAGTTGCTTTGATTTCTCTCTGTTGATGTGGGAACCATCATCCACTCACTTGATGTAGTGCTGCCTACTTCTTCCTTAGCCTTTATCATTCTTTTTCTGTGCCTGCCCTCCTTTCTTCCTATTTCTCCTATATTTCCTGTCACTTCTTACTGCTTTTCTTTCCTTTACAGGTGGCATTACATTGAGTGACAAGCCAAATGGTTTCCTGTAAGCCAAGAAACCATTTACAACGCTGGGTGGTAACCATATAACCAAACCATACGTGCTCCCTACGTGTCAACAAGTGGGTTGGTGGAGGGTTAGTGCCCCTCCCCGTAAAATAAATAACTCAAAGTCAAATGGCCACCCCTTACGGGATTATGGTGTCTGGCAATAGATAGATAGATGTGGGAACCTGTGTGGCAAAATACCATTGTACACTATTGAAGTTGGAAAAGTTTCATAACAAAATTATAACAGACGTGAATGCATTGGTCTCGTTGTTTTATTTCCCCGAAAATGAAGCCTTAATTTTGAAAACCTGGCACTTATCACTTCACTTTGTCGTTTTTAATGAAGCCGCTACAAAGCTGACTTAAATCATGCCTCCTGAAATGGTCGATATTTACTGTAGTTTTATCCAAACACTTGTTCTGTTTGTGTCAGACTCTCTTTTTACAGAAAATTAATGTTAATGTATTAAATTATTCTACATCAGCTATCCAAGCTCAGAGACAGTCTCCATTCCAAGATTTGATCATTGCTTATCCCCCTAGGAAAATGTGCTTCCACCACTTTCAAATAAGTCGTATCAAATCTTGGAATGGAGACAGTCTCTGAGCTTGAATGGCTGATGTGGAATACTGTAATTTAGTATATCATTAAATTTCCACCAAAAGAGAGACTGACAAACAAAACAAGTGCTTGGCTAAAACTACAGCATATATCGAACATTTCAGGAGACAAGAATTAACTCAGCTTTATAGCAACTTCATAAAAAATCGACGAAATGAAATATATGAGTGCCAGGTTTTCAAAATTCGGGCTTCGTTTTTGGGGAAATAAAACAACGAGAGCAATGTATTCTCCCCTGTCATATTTTTGTAACAAAGCTCTTTCAATTCTTCAGTAGTGTTTGATGGTATTTTGCCACACAGGTTCTCACATCAACAGAGAAAATCACAGTAATTTAACATATACTCAGGGTGGAGAAGCTGTTAATGGTGGTGGCTTCTAGCGGTAGGCAGCTTCACAAGTTCCCCATTAAGTAAGAACACACACACACACACACTGATGATGATGGCTCTGCTGGAGCAGCAGTGGTGCAGAAGGTGTATGTGAGTGATCACTGACCACTTTGTCTGCAACTGCTGTGAAAACAGCAAAAATGGCAGACATTGATATGAATATTTGTCATGCACTGCTAATTTTAAATACAGTATCGTATTCATTATGCTACTCGGTAAAAATATTACAGTTTCATAACATTCATTCATTCATTCATTATCCAATCCTATGTCGCCCCCCTAGAGGAGGGTAGGAGCCCGGAGCTAGGCAAGTTGGTCATGACATTTAAGATGAGAGTGACCAGCCTTACTCATCCCTGACTGGCATTACGTGAGCAATAAACCCCAACTATCCCTTGGATATAAACCTTCACTGGCTCAATCTGATTGGAGCGCCGTAATTACCCACTAAACCACCAGGCGCCAAAATTTGGTTACGTGGTTACCACCCAGCGTAGTAAATGGTTTCCTGGTGTACAGGAAACCATTTGGCTTGTCACTCAGTGTAGAGTCACTCACAGGCAGAAGGACGAAGAAAGAATGAAGGCAAGAAAGACAGAAGAGGGAGTGTAAAGTCACCTGTAGGCAGAAGGACAAGGAAAGAATGAAGGAAAGAAAGACAGAAGAGGATTAGAAGGAAAGAAGGATGGAGGAGAGGAAAGAACAGACGCCTGAGAGCAGCACTACATTGAGTGAGTGGATGGTGAGGTTTCATAACAAAACTGTAATTGGATGAGGTTTGAATGGCTTAACCATGGCTAAAGTGCTGTGTTCATAGTAGTATAGTGGTAATTTTGGACTGTACTATAACATTAAAACTTCTCCTGTTTTTCGCGGATATAAGGCCTTTTCCTTCTATGATACTCTTGTCTTAATTAAAATAAAATACTGTATCACTAGCAAGGGTGATTGACAAAAATTTATGATGGCCTCAGCATTGCCTCACTAGTCAGCATCTCTTTAAGATGATTGCATTGCTAATTAGTGAATGGACAGCCAATGAAGAGATCATGATTGACCTTCAGGTTAGCTGGCAGTTCACCAGTGATCATTTTAACATGCTAGAGTACAATGTATGCTAGATGCTAAACTACTATTCTGCTAAACTGCTACACTGGTAAACCACCACAGCACTAAACCACTACACCGCCAAACAGCTGCAGTGTTAAACAACCACACTGCTAAACTGCCACTCTTCCACATGGCCAGTTGTAAATGAGTCCTTTGTATGTTCATCTTGTTTCCAAAATCTGCCCAGTATATATTCAAATGCATGTTATTTTTTTTACATTAATTAAGTGTATAATTTAGAAAATTCCTGCGATTACCAAACAGCGAGATGATCATATGCATAAGACGTTCTTCTAAATTGAGCCAAATTCATCACCTCTTGTCTCAGGGACACATGAGGATATTTCAAGGTAATTTTTCTGGAGGGGAGTGCATCTTAGATGCTGCAAAATATTTGTTTTTAACCCGTACCATGCTGGAGGGGGGGGAATGGTAGTCCTCTATGCCAGCCAATTTTGGATTTTTTTTTTTCTGGCTAAATGGGCTTAATACATCAATATAACATCCCTCGTGCTAATGAAAGTAATCATAAAAGCCAGATAGTTAGTTGAATCGAGTCAGATTGGTGCCACTTGACCTTTGAAACTTTCGAGGTTACTGAGAGAGCAGAACGACTGCTGTAAGTGTAGTGGAGAAATGTCTAAAGTTAGTGAGATACATTATTACTTTCCATTTTACTTCGGTTGCCTGCAGTGACTTCTCAGTGCAGCAGGACGTAGATGTACGTCGCTGGCGTTTTAGAAGGGGGCATATATCTACATCCCTAGCGCAGTACGGGTTAACTACTGTTTAGCATTTTTATAACATCGTAGACCCGGGAACTTGTGAAAGGGTAGGCATGTGTCAGTTTGGATTTAAAATTAGAATGATTCCCTTTCAGGTATCTGTTATGCAGAAAACAAAGTTGAAAGTTACTGTTAAGATGTAGGGATGGAGAGAGAACAGAAACAAGCGATGATAAAAATCACACAAACTAAAGAGCGTTTGGGAGGGGGAAGATTCAGTTCTTTACTTGTTACTACATTACATTATCAATAGACACTTCATTAGTGCAGTGTGAAGTAATGTAATATGTATTGAACTCCAAGCCTCTCCCTATCCCATGTGCTCATTTGTTTCTGCACTTTTTCCATCCCTGCATCTTAGCAATCATTTTAGAAGTAATCCCTCCATTATCCGACATAATAGAGCCAAAGGCATGTCCGAATATTGGTTTTGTCCGGATATTGGTTTTTCATGACCCTAACCTAACCTAAATCAGAAAACTACCTTCCTACTTCCCTACTGGACATGTATAGCACTTATTTAGGTCCCTTTTCACATAAATAATGCACACATAGCATGAATTTATTGAATTTTAACCAAAAAATGATGATTTAGAGGTGAATGAGTCATAGGTGCTCAGAACTTGCCAGCATAGTATAAGTAAGTATCTGACATGGAAATCATCTTTTCTCACATTTTATGCACTAAATTATTGGATACAAAGCATCAAATACAGTAAATGATGTAAATTGCTACCAGAAAAATGGTTAGGTTAGGTTATGACCGGACATGAAATTCACTGCCTTTCACCTTTTTCCTAGCTGGTGCACTTAAGAACCATGCATGAAAGAATTAAATTAAAAGCAGGAAATTATGATTAACACAATGTTAGGTTAGGTTAGGTTAGGACCGGACATGAAATTCACTGCTTCCACCTTTTTCCTAGCTGGTGCACTTAAGAACCATGCATGGAAAAATTAAATTGCAAGCAGGAAATTATGATTAACATTTTTGGTAATTTTTTAACACATTTACAGCATGATGAAAACAGGTTAGGCATGAAAATCTTTATGGTAAGCATAGGTTAGGTAGCATAGGTTAGGTTAGGACTGGACATGAAATTCACTGCTTCCACCTTTTTCCTAGCTGGTGCACTGAAGAACCATGCATGAAAGAATTAAATTAAAAGCAGGAAATTACGATTAACACAATGTTAGGTTAGGTTGGGTTAGGACCGGGCATGAAATTCACTGCTTCCACCTTTTTCCTAGCTGGTGCACTTAAGAACCACGCATGGAAAAATTAAATTGCAAGCAGGAAATTATGATTAACATTTTTGGTAATTTTTTAACACATTTACAGCATGATGAAAACAGGTTAGGCATGAAAATCTTTATGGTAAGCATAGGTTAGGTTAGGATAGGTTAGGTTAGGTTAGGTTAGGACCGGACATGAAATTCACTGCTTCCACCTTTTTCCTAGCTGTTGCACTTAAGAACCATGCATGAAAAAATTAAATTGCAAGCAGGAAATTATGATTAACATTTTTGGTAAATTTTAAAACATTTACAGCATGATGAAAACAGGATAGGCATGAAAACCTTTATGGTAAGCATAGGTTAGGTTAGGATAGGTTAGGTTAGGTTAGGTTAGGACCGGGCATGAAATTCACTGGCTTCCACCTTTTTCCTAGCCGTTGCACTTAAGAACCATGCATGAAAAAATTAAATTGCAAGCAGGAAATTATGATTAACATTTTTGGTAATTTTTTAACACATTTACAGCATGATGAAAACAGGTTAGGCATGAAAATCTTTATGGTAAGCATAGGTTAGGTTAGGATAGGTTAGGTTAAGTTAGGTTAGGACCAGACATGAAATTCACTGCTTCCACCTTTTTCCTAGCTAGTGCACTTAAGAACCATGCATGAAAAAATTAAATTGCAAGCAGGAAATTATGAGTAACATTTAGAGTAATTTTTTAACACATTTACAGCATGATGAAAACAGGTTAGGCATGAAAATCTTTATGGTAATCATAGGTTAGTTTAGGATAGGTTAGGTTAGGTTAGGTTAGGACCGAATATGAAATTCACTGGCTTCCACCTTTTTCCTAGCTAGTGCACTTAAGAACCATGCATGGAAAAATTAAAATGCAAGCAGGAAATTATGATTAACATTTTTGGTAATTTTTTAACACATTTACAGCATGATGAAAACAGGTTAGGCATGAAGTTAGGGTACTTACGAACAAGAAGCTGCCGTCCTGATGTAATAACTCATTCTGTCATCTCTGACTCTGACAGGAAGACCTTGCACCTGACACACCTTTCCACTTGAGAATCACCAGCACTTATCACCAACACTTTCCACAACGTTTTTTTTTTATAACTGGAATCACATCACTTCACTGCTCTGTACATAACAGTAAATTCACATGTGGTCTAGTGACGATCATCACACACATGATGAAGAAGGTGAAAAGTAGTATCAAGCACTGTAGGAGGTAGGGTATCACCACAAAAGCAATCATTTCGGCCGCCATTGTCAGAGGTGTTCACGAGGCAGTAGCTGAGTGGGTAATGGTGACCGACAGACAGGCGCCACGAGCGTAAACACAGCCGATCGGCGTGTGCAGGAAATTCAAACTGACGCGGCCCCAAACAATTGAAATTTTTTCGATTTTTTTCGATTTTTTTGGCATTTTTGGGGTTGGGCAGCCCACAATATCCGAGTAGTGAGTATATCCGAGTATTGGACGTCCGAATAATGGAGGGATTACTATTTAGTTTTTTATTTATGATCATTTTAAAGATAGCTGCAAAGGAAACATTAACTGTACCATAAAATGACTTTTAACAGTATAATAATCATTGCCACAATAACTGATACAGTATGCATGTCAAAGGTTTGACTTGGAATGGGGCAACACAAATCCATGGTTTTACATATTCTGAGAAGAGGTCTGAGTGCAAGAGAATGTGCTGTAGCTCAATAGCTGCCTCAGTTATGAAAAGAAATATCCGTGGTTGTTAAGAAGCATTTTGCTGTGCAGCATGTTTGTGTATGACCCTTTGTTTGAGAGTTATGACTGATGAAGAAAGAAGGAAGAAAGAACAGATGAATATCTTACAACCCAATCTCACAGCTCCCATGAAGATGAGCAGGGCTTTGCAAGTTGCTTTGCATTAGTCCACATGCATAAAGATGGACTTCATGAACGTTTGATGTCATGCCTTGATATGTGATGAGGCTATGTCAATTGAAAACCCATCATATAGCGATTTATCACATCTGTCTATTGCCAGTCGCCTCAATCCTATAAGGGGTGTTCACAAACAAATTGCCTCCATGTTGCCCTGTCCCCTGCCATTTCACTGTCCTCCCCCCAGATCACACACCTTTCTCATATACTGTATGTCTACACTCCATCCCTCCGTCTCATCCTTGGCCTCCCCCTCCCTCTTCAACCCCCCCCCTCCACCTCACTCACACACACTCATCTCATTAGTCTCTCTCCCTTCATCCTTTCCACATGGCCAAACCTCCTCAGTGTATTTCTCCTAATGCATTTTACCAGATCCACATCCATACCTTAATGCTCTTTCACTTCCTCATTTGTCAGTCTCTCTCTCCATGTAACTCCACATGCTCCTCTCAGATTTCTACAGCACTCACTCTTAACTTGTGTCCTTCCAACAAGGTCCAAGCTTCAGTTCATATGTCAGAGTTGGTATCCTAATACTGTCATGCAGTGACCTTTTTACTTCCATGCTCACATCCCTTCCTTTTTGTACCCTTTTAAGCACTTCATATATCATATAGTATGGGTGATATAACATGGGTTCAGTGGGGTTAGGGAGGGCCTGTGACCTATCTATAGACAGATGACATGCTCCTGTTAGGGGTGGCCATTCGTCTTTGAGTTTATGGTTTTATGGGGAGGGGCACTAACCCTCTGCCAACCCGCTGGCTGACACATAGGGAACACAGTTGGTTGGTTATATGGCTACCACCCAGTGTTGAAAATGGTTTCCTGGCATATAGAAAACCATTAGGCTGGTCACTCAGTGTAAAGCCACCTGAAAAAGAAAGAAAGGTAATAAACAAGTGATAGGAAAGATGGGAGAAATATGAAGAAAGGAGGGCAGACGCAGGAAAAGAATGTTGAATGTGAAGGAAAAAGTTGGCAGCACTACATCAAGTGAGTAGATGATGGTTGGCACCACATTTAACCTAAAATCTAAAAAAAAATTATCCTTTTCAGCTTGTCCTCAGTGCCCTCAAGAGAACCATGCTTTCCACTAGGGGTAGCATCCTTGCCAGACATGATTTCCAAGTCACAAGTTTCACTGTTTCACACAAAAAAGGTTATCACCGCACTTTATTTGGGGAGGAAGTGTAGATGAAAATTGTGGTACAGGTTGAGAAAAAATGGGTGGAATGTGTCATGTATGTTGTGGGAGAGAATGAAAGGACTGCAGCAATGAAATTATTGTTGGTAAACTCATAATTTCAGTTGTATTGGCAAGTGCTCCACGGGTTGGCATGGATGATGTAGAAAAGGATCAATTCTGGGATGCCTTGATATGTAAGGTCGATGGTATGAGGAATGAAGAAGCTGTAGTTTTGGGTGGGGATTTAAATGGTCATGTGGGTGAAGCAGCTCTAGGACATGAAGGGGCACATAGGGGGTGCACATATGGTATGATGAATCCAGAGTAGGAAAAGATATTTGAATTTGAGGAGGCAATGAACATGACTTTGTGCAACATGCATTTTAGGAAATGAAAGTAGGCTGATTGCACATGGGGGTAATAGTAGCCAGATTGACTATTTCTTGGTTAGGAGTGCTGATAGGAGGTTGGTGAAGGATGTTTAAGTTACAAGGAGTGAAGAGTATACAGTATGCAATAACATAAATTACTGGTATGAACATGGTGCTTAGGGAGTGGGTGGTAAGAGGGCTTACACACCCAGGAGGGAAAATATGGAAGTTGAAAAATCAGGCAGTAAGAATGCCTTATGAAGTGAGATGAGTAGAGTGGTTGCTGAACAAAGAACTGTTGAAAGAATTGTTAATGAACAGTACAGAGCTCACCAGAACAATCTCTTGAGTTACTGATTCTCTGTGTGGATGAACAAGGGACCCTCCAAGACATACTGTAAAGTAACCTGGTGGTATTCTTAATTTTGTCCACATGTTCACTGCAACCTCTCCACATCCACTGCACAAGGATGAGCAATATACGAGCTGAGAGTACACGTGACTTATAAATTACAGTAGACCCTCAATTTAATGGACCTCGGTATACCAGATATTGGATTTAATGAACACTATGAAGCTTACCAAACAGTCTGCCAGCTTTACCATATAGCTAATGTCCATTAATTGTGGCAAACCACGTGACCCTTCCAGATTCTTCTGAGCCCAGTGAACAATTTTTTTGTTTTTAACTTGTAAAATTTGTTGCAGGGGACACATCATGCTGTCCTTACAGACTGCTTTGCATGCAGGGTGTCTCGGAATGCAATTACCAATGTTGCAGCAGTCTTTCCCACTCTCTTAGGCTGGGTTGGAGAGGTGAGGGTAGAAAGAGGTGGTGAGTTGGGCTATTTTGGGATTACTACTGGTAGGCCTGGATGGGATTGGAGTATATGGATGAAGTGTACTTCACATGGTTGGCCTCAGTTTTGCTGCATCTTTCATTTCGGTAAGGCAACCACTGTGTGTCTTATACCTCTCAAGTGTGCCAGGTGTTTTTCTCAGTGTGAATGTGTTAAATGGCTTCAAGTAAGGAATCCCTCAGCACCTCCTCCTCTGAAAAAGCAAAGAGTGGGATTATGATCATTGCGGAAAAGATGGAGGTGACTGAGGTCCAAAAGGAAGGCATGAGGAGGGGGCAGAGTACAAGTATGACCCAAAGAGGTCAACCTTTCATGACATTTTGAATGCTACAGATCACATGAGTCAAGAAAAGACTGAGTACTTTCTAAGTTAGACTGAGTCATAGGAGGCTGAGAGTATAAATAAATAAAGGTTCCTTCTTCATAGATCTCATGAGTAGAATTATCTTAAATGAGTGAAGAGAAGGCTTTGAAATTCGTGAATCAATCATATGAGGATGAAGGTGTCAATTAATAAAGGTGCTTCCTTACAGATCTCATGAGCAAGGATGTCTGGAGTGAGTGGTGAGAAGGCTGAATACCTAGTGAGTCAGAGTACCCATATGTGCCTTACCGTGCTAAGTGGCTCAGGACCCCAGGATGCCATTGTGGGTCTGGCAAAGTGCTCCGGTAAGGTCAGACAACAGTGGTACATCCAGAATGGCCTGTGGGAGTGGGGGGGTGATCGCTCCCTCTGTCTTGCTCCTGATGAGAAGAACCGAAGGCTCTGTTTGGCCCCCTGTGTCTCCAGTCAGGTTGCTTGGGCTTTGGATTCATCTGACAGACTGACCTATGGTGGTTCACTTGTCCTTGATGTCCCGTGGCAGAAGCCCCAGACCAGTGTTATATTGTACCCTAAACATAATGGGTCAAATCAGAAGTGGTGGCTTCTGTCTGACTTGCAGTCCCATGCTGATACCACTGGGCCACCACTATCAGCACCAGCCCTGCTACATATATGCCACCAAGAGTCTCTTCAGTGCAGGTCCAACACAGGTGATCATAACCTCAAGCCATTCACCCCTGCAATATGATGCAGTCTTTTAAATTCTATCCTATCTATCTCCTGACAATTTTGTTCAGTGATTTTATTCATCCCCTGTATTGAAGGAATTAATATCCAGTTCAAAAGTGTCTCATAAGCTGATTAAAATCATTATGGAGATAGTAATAATAAAATACTCTGTTTCTGCCCCAAATACTTGTTTTTGCCATTTTTCCCCACCAAAAACCCCCAAATCCCACCAGTCCCCCATGACACTTGAGGAGGGGGTTAATTTCAAAACCAGTCAAGAACATCGAAAATAAATGTCAATTCGTTCAGATCACACCAAAATACACCGGAAAAACATATTCCCAGGACAAAACAAAATACTGTAGTGCAAACGTGTAAAAGTTTGCCAAACTCGTACGTGAGTCTTCGTAATTCACTCTAAGTGGCTATGCACGATTTGTCTGTTTAGGTAATACTTGGCCATTCTTTACTGTAGGAATAGTTTCATGCACTAATCAGACCAATTATAAAAGTATCATGTACCATATGTGATAAACAGCTTGGTAGAAATATTGAAAAATAATATGGAAGTGGATACAGTGTCTCACCATTGTTTTCATCTTGTAAATTAACCATCTCTGGAGAAGAGGTGAATTCTTTTAAAATGATAACAATATGAAATGCTTCTTTACACGATGTATTTATCATTAAATTAAAATTCCCATAACACACTCCATATGGTCCTTCAAATTTTAAATAGTTTTCTTTGCCCAAGGATACAGTACTATAATATGATGAAGAGGCACGCAAAGGGAAGCTATGAGACTCCACGTGGATTCCAGTATTGTGCCGCATTAATCCTTTCCTGTTCACAGGGGAACGCTTTCTCTTTCATGTGTTAAGTTTACCAAAAGATAAGGATAGGACAAGGTGAACGCCTGCCCACAGTTTAAGACTACCTCCATTTCTACCCTTATAACTTTGGCTTATCAAATCTCATGCAGCTACAACATAGTACAGTATGTAGGTTGTAAGAGTGGCTTAGTATTCCCAGGTGGGAAAAAATATGTACAGTATATTGTTTTAACAATACCGATAACAAAACAAGACCAGTGAGTGATTTTACTTCCTTCTGCTTTACAGAAGCACCGGATTACCTGATCAGCCAGAGCACTCACACAGTGTTGACGGTGGTGAGTGGGTCTAGTGGCAGTGATGCTGTGGTGAAAATGGCAGCGTACAGTGGTAGTCCCCGGCAGCAGTGGTACCCCAAGGATGGAATATGGCTTTGGGGACAGGACCAGTCACTCTGCCTTGCTCCCGACTGGAATACCCACAACCTCACTCTTGCCCTATGTGACTCCTCAGCTCCCACTTGGTGCATGAACCATCGAGGTATCATGTCATGTGAGTCATGGGTATTGGACATCCCTTGGGAGAAGCCAAGAGTCAGAGTCATTGTCTACCCACATGTGCATGGAGGGGAAAATCAGAAGTGGTGGACCCTCTCAACACTCAAAGTAAAAGAAAACTCTTCCAATTCCTGTGCCAGAAATACCCACACCTACAATCAGGAGGTAGCACGAAGTCTGGTAAACAGACTCTGCCATCCATGCGAGCCCCTTGCATGTCAACGTAATGTGTCACAGTTTCCGGGCTTAGTGTCACCCCATGCTCCTCGTGTTTCAACCATCATCACTCTTGACCTGAGTACGCTTGGCCAAAGGCAGAATCTTCGCATGACTACACCTGAAGACTGGCAAGTGACTGACCTATATGTTCGAGATGGTGAAGCTTTTCAGGTGATACTGCCTGAGTCACTCTTGCATCACAAGGCATCACAGATCACAGTAAGAGTAGGTGCACACTGCGACCACCTCCAACCATCGTCAGATAATCTCAAAAGAAATGCTTTCAAGCGCATGCCAGTTGTAACAGAAGAATTTGATGTTGAACCAGGGATCAATACTCTCCGTAGTCAGTATGGTGGAAATTTGATTTTCACTTTTGATGAAGGAGAAAATTTTGTTGTTAATGTAGAAGTGAAGAATGTTGTGAGGGCCTCACACTACCTCCTGGGCAGGACCAGTAAGAATGAGTGGGATGAATGTAAGAGTGATGATGTTCCTTTCTCAGTTCTGGAGACAGGCAGTGTGGTGCTCATTGTGCCATCACCTGCTGCTTCCACCGTCACCAGCCCCAACAACCTCCTTTGCCGTTATGATCGCGTTATACAACTACTCAATGATTTAGCCGGTTTTGATTCATCAGACCCTCCTCCTCGGGGTAAACAGTGGCTTGTAGAAGATGTTCAGGTAACTGCAGGCAGTGCTCATGCTGGTTTTCCAGCTATGTTCTGCCAAGAGTATTATGATCTTTGCTCCCTTGACACTCCACACAGCTGGGTTATCTGGCATGAACTAGGGCACAACTACCAGCAGAATAAGTGGTGGTCCAATGCCTATGGAAGTGAGTCAACTGTCAACCTATTCTCTCTATATATTCAGGAGAAGGTGACTGGGGAAGACCGTCTCAAGAAAGAATGCAGGTACAGCAAAACTGCCAAAGCAGTTGATGATGGCCTGACTTTCAAAGATGCTGATTGTTGGCAGAAGCTGGTTTTCTTAATGGAAATAAAACATGCATTTCCTGACAGCGGATGGGAAATGTACCGCACGTTGAATCGCACCACCCGTGCCCTGTCACCTCAAGAAGCGGACACTCTTGCTTCAATTCTTCAAAACCAGTACGACTATGTGTACCAAGTGCTGAGCAGGGCTGTGGGAGCTGACCTACTGCCTCACTACCAGCGATGGTCCCTGCCATTATCTCAGCAAGCCCAGCATACTGTCTCTCAGCTAGGGCTACAGAAATCACCAAGGGACTTGGCACTACGCAGTTAATGTGCATCAAAAGATGAATGATTACCGTCTATAGGACTGGTATGGGGCCAGGCCTTGCGCAGCATTCTTAGGCATGGAACTCACATTACATTTACACAGTCAAATCCAGGCTTAGACTGCTGTACATACCTCTCTTGTAAACACCAGCAATTTATTCTCCAGGTAGGTTGGACTCAGCCTTGAATAGAAACTGGCCAAATCTGAGGGCTAGTGACAGCAAGGGAATATGGCCATTTAAGAAATTTGCCCAAGCTACATGTTGGTGGCACATCAGAGGTGCTAGAGCTACATGACACACAGTGTTGCTGTTATGTACCATCAGCATGTGAAAAACTAGCTTACATATGCATGACCAAAAGCCCTTATAAATGCAAACATAGTGGTAATACTGTATACAGGAAATCCTTGTTATAAATTGTCATTTTTTTAAATGTTCTTTTTTGCTATTAACCCCTTCATGGCCGCCAGCGTCAAATGACATTTAGCCGATAAATGGCCGCAAGTTTCGTTTGAGCTCGGCCTATAAAAAACTGCACAAATTTATGGGAAATGAATGAACATTCTGAACGTCTTCAGATTGACCTACACTACACTACCATACATCTCATCAAGAAATTCAGAGCCTGCTGCTGTGATGAGTGGATTTTCAATATTTTTGCTCCTGGGCAAGCCTAAACAAGCACAAGTTCAACCATTATCTTGACCCAGGCAGAAAATATCATCATTGTCCTCTCATGCAAAACACGCACAACCTCCTGTTTATGATTATGAAGTAATACAGGCACAAACAAAAAAGACATGATCGAAAGTGAGGAATACATTTTTGTCTTGGTATCTTTACCTGTTTGCTCAGGTTTGTTGTACTGGTTTGGATTCATTTGATGCGTGAGACTTGTAGAAAACTGTGAAAACTTTCGGGAAGTGAACGAACATCCGGGACATGAGACTGACCTTCACATCACGCTCTCAGGTCTCATCTGTCAGTTCACCACCTGCTGCCATAACGAGTGGATGTACGATTTTTTTCACTCGTGGCCATGCCTAAACACACATAGTTACACCCATTATCTCATCCCAGGCAGAAAATATCATACTTTCCCACATTCACGACAGACAGGCAGTGACATATATTGTGAAAATAACTAGGTAAAATGATATAGGTGAACATGTTATTACAGAAAAAATACATTTTCCCCCATCTGTAAATGTGTTTATTTCTGCTTTGTCTCTGTATTTGTAATAATTAGACTTATTCATAGTTTTGAAACTGCATCACGATTCAATTTTTAGCCATGCACATGGTGTGGGAGCAGCAAGTTGCGACTCAGCTTCCTATTGCTAATCGGATCTGACCCTCCACTTTCACCTCCTGTGGGAGAGCCTGGCCTCGGGAGATGGCTATTTTCTAATTTAGGACTGAAAATTCAACACTTTTACTCCCTTTTCCAAGCATGGGCACAACAATAAATAAAAAATAACTCGAAACTACCATAAACATATTTTATATCAAAAGGTGAAAAAATATTCATAATAATTTTTTTTCCGGCCACTCGTAACATTTTATGTACTGAAATAATTCGGTATCATCATATCTCATAAATGCACTACATTTCAGCACAATTCGCATTGTCTTGGGGGGTTAAAAAAAAAAACTACGAAGTTGCACTTTGGCACCACCTCTCGGCAGCAGATATTGGTTGCTGATATTCTGCAACTTTCGCGCTCCATTGCAAGCCACAGAATGGGTCTAGGAAACTGGGATTTGCACTGTTAGGTGTGTCTGAACTTTCTCTTCAATATGGCAAGGAAAAAAAATCAATTTTTGAAACTTCTGAAAATGGCCCCCCAGGCGGCCTGAGGTGCACAGAAAATTCTGGACCCATGGCCACGGAAGGGTTAAATCTATACTTAATAAAAGCTCCATTTTTAGTTCTACAGCATATTTCTCGTCTCCCAAGATGGTATTTCATTTACATCTCTCAAAATTATTCTTCCCTCCACCATCTTTTTCCAGGATCATAATATGTTAGCTTACCTTCTGGTGACCATTTTTAGGCATAGCTCTTACTGCCATCCCTCAAACTACTAGACCTTTTACAAACAAGTGTGTCCCCTGGTGGAATTCAGACTGTTCCAAGGCCCTGCGAACGAAGCGTGCATTGTGTCATAGTTTCTATTGCAAATGCCAAACTCCATGTCGCCTCTCTGCCATTGTCACTTAAGGCCACTGCTCCTCTTCATTGTACTGTTCAGCAGACAAAATCTCAAAGCTGACGTACGTGTGTGTCCTCCTTTACGTCTTCTACCGCCGTCTGTGCTATTGGGTGGCATGTATATAAACTTGCAGGCAAACATGCACCTACTCACTCCCCTGTTTTAAGTATAAACAACCACTTTATTGCAGATTCAGTATCAGGAGCTGAAGAACTAGGTTCACATTTAAGTCAGTAATGTAAGCAGGGAACGAAATGGCGGGGGACAGGGTGACATGGAGACAATTTGTTTGTGGCATTTCCTTACGGGATTAAGGCATCTGGCAGTAGATAGATAAATAGGATGGTTTCCGTCTGTCTTCAGTCCCATTCCATAAAATCACTGTCGGAATGTAATGCAATCAATTTTTCTTTATCATCAAATAAGTCTTATAATGCTCTCTTCACTTCCTGTGAACTTCTATCTGTGGTTCAGTCTTGCCATAGCACTAGTGGAGGTCTAGATGGCATTCATTATCAAATGGTTAAGCATCTCTTGTCCATTGCCATGACCTTCTTGTTATGCTTTTATAACAGAGTCTGGAAAGAGGGCTATTTTCCTCCCACATGGCACGAGGCTCTTTTCCTTCCCATTTCTCAGACCAAGCATATCGGGTCACCTCCCTCAAGACTGTCAATCTATTGCTCCTACTAGTTGTTTACACAAACTTCTTGAAGGGATGATTAACCATCATCTTATATGGATTTTGGAATAAAAATGTCTTCTAACATCTTCCCAGTTTGATTACCGATAAGCACGAATTACGATCGATCCATTAGTACAACTCAAAACTTATGCGGTTTTAACAGCTTTTGCTAATGGGAAATCTGCACTTGCTGTATTTTTTTATCTTGAGAAAGCTTATGATACCACTTGGAGATACAGTATCACATCTTATTGATGGAAGTGTGGGTGTCTTCCTTCGTCATTTCTCTGCAGCAGGACCTTTCGTGTTCGTGTTACCTATTCTGTCTCTTCCTCTTTTCTTCAACATGAGGGTCTCCCTCAAGGCAGTGTACCTGCACTACGTTATTCCTTACTGCTATACAGTTGACCCTCAAATCAACGGACTAATAGGGGAAGACGGGTGTCTGTTGCTTGAAAAAGTTTGCTGCTTGAAAATGAAGGGAAAACTAGCCTAATACAGTACTGTACTTGAAAAACAGCGAAAGAAATACGATGGTATCGAAGATGAAGTGCAGCGACGCTGTAGCGGACTCGTTTACCTCACAATACCCCGTTTTCTTTGGACCCATTATATTACAACTTGCTTCATGGTGTACTGTGCAGTACAGTACAGTACTGTGTTACAGTAATTTTTTATGTTCAGCTACAGTATCATATATTTTTGTACCTGTAAAGAGAAATATTGTATGTAGTTAGAAATGAAAAAAGATGTACGCTCTATCTGTCTATTGCCAGACGCCTTAATCCCGTAAGGGGTGGCCATAAACAAATCACCTCCATGTCGCTCTCTCCCCCACCATTTCACTGCCCTGCTCCCAGCTCACACCCCCCTCTCTCATATACCTCTCCACTCCATCCCTCCATCTCATCCTTGGCCTCCCCCTCCCTCACCCTCCATACACTCTCCTTGTCAGTCTCTCACTCTCCATCATCTCCACATGGCCAAACCACCATAATGTGTTTCTCCTAATGCTTCCTATCACATCCACATTCCACACCACAATTCTCCTTCAATTCTTCATTTGTCAGTCTGTCTCTCCATGTGACTTCACATGCTTTTCTCAGATAACTCATTTCCACTGCTTTCACTCTTGACTTCTGTCCCTCCAACAATGTCCAAGCGTCATTTCCATACGTTAGAGTTGGTATCACAACACTGTCATGTAGTAGCTTTTTCACGTCCATGCTCACTTCCCTGTTTCTTGACACTGCTTTCAAGGAACCAGCAACCTTTCTTCCCTGCTGCACCCTTTCATGCACTTCACCCTCTAAATTTCCATCCATGCTGATCACACTACCCAAGTACTTAAAGGCACTCACATTTTCCATTTCCTCCCCATCCAGTTTCACCGTATATTCACTGACTTCACTTCTCTCAAAAACCATCACTTTACTTTTCTCTACATTCACCTTTAGATTCCGTTTCTTACACACTCTCCCAGACTCATCTTCCAAGCCTTTCAACTCCCCTTCGTCTTCACTTAACAACACAGTATCATCTGCAAACAACAGTCCAGGGAGTTTCTGAACACTGCCCTCTCTCACTGGGGCTGCTCCAACATCCACTGCCCTACCTTGTACCTCTTTTATAACCCCATCCATATACTGATTGAACAACCATGGAGACATGACACATCCTTGTTTCAATTCAACCTTAAAATGGAAAAATTCGCTCAGTTCACCATCCACACGCACTGCAGTCTTAGCACCCTTATACATACTCTTCACAGCCTTCAGCAACTTCCCATCTACTCCATACATTCTTAATACTTTCCACAATCCGTGTCTGTCCACCCTGTCATATGCTTTCTCCAAATCCATGAAGGCTCCATATAACTTCTTTCCCTTCTCTAGAAACTTTTCCACTAAAGATCTAAGAATGAATATCTGACCTACACAACCTCTTCCCTTCCTAAAACCTCCCTGTTCTTCAACCAATTCCTCTGTTATTTCCCTAAGTCTGTCTATAAGTATCCTACTATATACTTTTCCTATTACATTAGGAAGGTAGATGCCCCTATGATTACCATACACTTCTTTTCCCTTTTTCCTTTGTACATTGGATTAATTATACCTGTCTTCCAATCCTCCGGGACTCTACCTTCCTCCCAGGCCAGTCTGCACATCTTCCACATCAATTCTATTACTATCTCTCCTCCATGCTTCGATATTTCACCACACACTCCATCAATGCCTGGGACTTCCCCATTTTAACTTTCTTCATTGCTTCCACAACTTCCATCCTGCTGATTTCTTCCTCTCTTCTCACATCCTTCCTTCTCCCAACTGTTCCCCAGCCACTTATACTTGCATTACTTTCATTCTCTATATTCACCAATTCATTAAAGTGTTCTCTCCATCTGCTCACTTTTTCTCCCTTCTCCTCTAGTAATCTACCATTTTTATCTTTCACTCCCCATCTAACATCTTTAGCACCCTGTCTAACTCTCTTTACCTCTTTCCAGAACATTTTCTTACATTCCCTCCACTTTACACTCAAATTCCTTCCAAATTCCTCATCCACTCTCTTCTTACTCTCTCTTGCTAAACTTTTCACCTCTCTCTTCCTTTCTACATATAACTCTCTCTTTCGTCTCTAAACTTCTTTCACGCCCCTATTTCTCATCCATTCTCTATATGCTTTCTTCTTTTGTGCCACAGCCTCTCTCACTTCTTCAGTCCACCATACTGTTCACGATCACTTATTTCTGCCTAGGGGCGCGCCATTCCTACCCATGTATACCTAGGGAAGAGGAGAGGTGGGGGATGAAACGAGCTCCACCCGCCTCTACCCCAGCTCCCAACCCTTCCCCATTCCCCTACTATCCCCCACCCCACCCGTCATTCTTAACTGACAGTTACATCTCACGCTGATTCGTGCTTAACCCCTACACCGCAGGGTTGTTGGAGGCGCGCCGCGATTCCCACGGGGATATTCACGCTCCGACTGACTTTTTAAAAATATTTGCCAAAAATCAGTTATTAGTCCTAGAATATTATAATTACATATGCATATGGCACATACCTTCAGCTTTCTCCTGGGATGTTTTTTTAGCACTCATCGACTACCGTAGGACTCATGGAGACTTCTGAAGTTGGGTAACTAAGTCTCCACTTTACATTTCCCGATATCCCCTAATCTGAATACCACTACCAGATATTTTCACTAGAAACACTATTCAATGATTTCGAAGTAGTTTGGAATCCATACTAAAAAAAAAAAAAACACTGTGAAAGCAATGTAAAATACGAGTGCGTACGAGCTTCCCACTTGCACTAATTCGCCGCTGGTATTCTGTCATTTCTTACTCATATACACACTCACACTTTATTATTTCTTGTATTTATTACACTTATATATATCTACAGTCTTTTACCGCTTCCCACACGATGTTTAGTAGGGGTAGAGGCCACAGGGCCTTTTATCTATCTATCTATCTATTGCCAGACGCCATAATCCCGTAAGGGGTGGCCGTTTGTCTTTGAGTTAGTTGTTTTACAGGGAGGGCGTGCCTTTCATGATAGGCGCAAAAGCGGCAGAAATGGAGGAGCGTCATTTCACCATGAAGGACGAGAGAGAACTGAGCGAACTGACTGTATCTCGGTAGCCAAGAGTTGAAAATGTCAGCTGCTAATGTATATGCTAAAAAATAAGTTGTAGGAAATCTAGACAATACATAATAAATTAGGAAGCTCCAGGTGAACATAAATATCACTCAGGCTTCTCCCTTCCTTTCTTATATACATTTATATTACGAGAGTAGCTCATATGGCATATTTCACGGGAAAAAGAAGCAGGGGAAATTAGCGAACGAGTGCAGGTTGGATGTTGCCAAGTGATAATTAGCCAATTCCAAGTGTATGGCACTATCAATTACCTTATTTTTTATATATATATATATTATTTTGTATAAGAATAGGGCATAGGTCTCATTTCAGTGGATGAAAACAGTGGAAAAATCCGAGGAAGATTTATTTAGCGCAGAGCGGCTGAGCAGACGACACAAGAGGGTAATGGAGGGGAGGTAGGGAGGGGAGTCTAGAATGGGGGAAAATGGCTAAATTGTCAACAATGGATGGGAGTACTAATGACATTAGCAGCTCTGACTATTGTTGGTCATTGGCAGTGCTTATAGATGATACAAATCACCACCTGAAAGCCCTGGGGAACTAAAAATTACACAGAGTCACTAAAGTGATGCCCCGTGGTATGATCCATTGCACCCGACCGTCACAAAAGTGACGACCCGTGGTTAAGGGGTTAACACTCTTGGTCCCACTGCTAATACAAACACAGAACACTAGGATTTGTTAAAAGTAGAGTATATGATATAATTATCAACATGTGGCATGTCAACAACCCTGACACAGACAGAGGGCTGGCACTACAAACCCAGACAGTCCATCTTTTCATACTTAATAATCCCCATCAACATACCCATTACCCACACCAAGCCCTCTTCCTCCCATCATCCCCTGACGTCACCTTCTGCTCCCCAAACCTCGCTCCCACAACATCCTGGTGAGTGGTCAGAACCCTTGGCTCTGACCACATCCCGATCATCATCACTACCAAAACCAGAAACACCCCAGCTGGCCACAGACACATACACTAATTATAAAAGAGCCAACTGGGAGGCCTTCACAGCTGAAACAGAACAACCCTTTGAAACATTAAACAGTACACCCATCACAAACATCAACAACACTGTGCACACTTTCAATACAATTATTCAAAATGCAGACAAAAGATGCATCCCTTGAGGCAAAAGGAAAAGACACTACGCCAACTTCACACCAGAAATTCAAGGCCTCATCAGTCAACGGGACACACTACGGCACTTCCCAACACCCCATACACATGACACTGTACATCAAGTACAAGAACTCGGCACTCAGATAAACAATAAAATATCAAAACAGCAAACACTGAATTGGAATAATTATCTCCAAACACTTGATCACAAAATAAACTCCAGCAAACTCTACAAAACACTAAACAGCATCACACTCTCCAACAGCAACACTACACAGTCACACACTGCTGTCACAACAACAGACACCATACCTTCAAGCAAACAACAAGCAAACACTCTCATCAACCACTTTTCACATGTCAGCCATCTAAACCCCCATTGCGACGACCGACGTATCATCCGACGTAAGAGACAGTTCCCCACAGACCCAAACTTCGCACCTTTCACCTGCAACCAGATGAAGCACATCATTAGCAACCTTAGGTACTCATCTGCCTGTAGACCAGACACCATAAGCAACATACACCTTAAACACCTTGGACCACAAGGCATACAAGCACTCACCAGCATATCAGACTACATCTACTCACACAACATAATACCCAACATCTGGAAGCATGGCATTAGCATTACTATCCCCAAACCCAACAAAGACCCCACGTTACCTTCCTCACACCGCCCCATCACACTCATCTGCACCCCCTCCAAAGTCACTGAACAACTGGTACTACAACTAGTAACACCTCACACCCCCCTAGCCCTATCACGATGTGGTTTTAGGCCACTACACTCCACAGACACTCTTCTTACAGACCAGTTTTTGATGGCATCAATTCAGCTAGGCCACCACACAGAACACTCCTTGTCACACTAGACATTAGTAAAGCTTTTGATTCCATCCCCCACCACAACCTCACAAAGAAAACATTCAATACAAACATGCACAATAACACAAAAAGATGGCTGGCAAACCACTTAGCAGGCAGATGTGCACACGTAACATTCGCCAGTCAGTCTTCGAACATCAGAAACTTCACATATGGTGTCCCCCAAGGATCTGTTTTGTCCCCTACACTCTGTAACCTATACATGCATGACATACCCACAACCCATACACCACAGATACACATAGCTTCCTATGCAGACCACATAACACTTACATGTACACACCAGAACTCAAACACAGCCGCACACATCCTCCAACCTTACCTCAACACACTACAAGGATGGTTCACTACAAACAGGCTTAAAATAGTTCCAGCCAAATCTACAGTGACCCTGCTCACAAATTGGACAGCAGAACACAGTCACATCCCACACCTCACCATAAACAACACTCCCCTTCCATACACACACACACACACACACACACAAAATCCTTGGTGTAACATAAAATACATCAATGTCATTTAAACAACACGTCGTTTTCATTTTCGTTTTCGTTTTTGAAGGTTCCAACATGCTTGCATGCGTCGGCCTTGGTCACCTAATGGCGGCTCTCCACGCTGCTCGATCCCTGGCAGCCTCCCTGTTCAGTCCCTTAACCCTTAAGTCACACTTAATGACCTTGTCCCATGTCTTTCTCGGTCTACTCCTCCCAACCCCTCCCCCAATATTAACACCTCTCACCCTTTGTACCCAATTATTATCCCCCATCCTCTCCACATGTCCAAACCACCTCAGCCTACATCTCCTCATCACAACACCAATACACTCCAGTCCCATCCTACCTCTCATCGTAAACCCAGCCCCCCCAGGCCTTGCACGCAGGGACGCACTGCACATCCACCTAATCATTGTCATTTCTGTACGTTTAAACCTGCGAATATCCTCTTCCTTTACTGCCCAGGTCTCACTACCAAACAGCATCACACTCCTAACACGTGCTGCATACAAAGACCCCTTAGCACGTAAGGAGAGTCCTCTCAATGTCAGGAGAGGCAACAGCTCCCTGAACTTCTTCCAACCACTTCTCACCCTAGCAACCGAGCTAACTTCAGCCCCACCTCCGGCACATAACATGTCTCCTAAATAACGAAACTCCTCCACACACTCAAGAGACTCACCTGCTAGTTCAACCCTCTCACGCCTATCAATCTCCACCTGCTCTCCCCGACACGCCGCACACATGAAATCAGCATCATCTCGCAGTCTACCTCTAATACCACTACATCTCTTGTGCACCCACATATCACAAACACCACACAAGATGGAATTACTTCCCACACCCTTGTGGCAAACTGCACATGGCCACTCTCCCTCTCCTCTGATTGTACCGCCACCAACCTAGATATCATCACTTTTGTTTTATCTGCATTTACCCTTAAGCCCTTGTACCCCATACCATCTCTCCACTTCTTAAATCTCTCCTCCGCCTCCTTTTCATTCTCTGCAATCAACACCAAATCATCAGCATACAACATCTCCCATGGGAGTCCATCTCTGAAGTCACGTGAGAGAGCTTCAAGCACCATGATAAACAACAAGGGACTCAAAACTGACCCCTGATGCACACCAACATTCACGGAAAACTCATCACTCAAAGCTCCATTCACTCTTACCTGGGTGCGAGCACCCATGTACATGGCCATAACCACCCTAACCAGCCATTCTTCCAACCCTAGCTTTCTCATTGCCCACTTCACCACCTCTCTAGGAACTCTGTCAAAGGCCTTTTCCAAATCAGCATAAACAAAATACAATTCCCTCCTCTTTCCAATATATTTTTCCTGAAGCTGTCGAACAATGAATATGGCATCAGTGGTCCCCCTGCCTGGCATAAACCCAAACTGCATCTCATCGATATTCACTCTTTCTCTAATCATACCTTCTAGAATTCTCTCCATTACTTTCATTATCTGATCTAAGAGCTTTATACCTCTGTAATGTCCCCTTTCCAGGGCATCACCCTTTCCTTTGTACACATTTACAATTACACTCTTCAGCCAATCATCTGGGAACACACTCATATATAATCCTATTTATCAGGTCAGTGACTAACCTCACCCCAGTATCTCCTGAGGCCTTCAACATTTTGGCAGTCAACCCAGACACACCTGCTGCCTTCCCCACCCTCATCCTGCTTATTGCCTGACTCACAGTAGCAGCGTCAATCAAAGGCCAAGGGCCAAACACTGGATCAGCTGGCTCCAAACCTTCTCTGTCCCAATCAAACTCCTCATTCAACAGTCGGCTATAATGCTCTCTCCATGCATCTTTAATATCCTCACTGTTCACCACTACCCTTCCATCATCATTCTTCACACACTGCTCACCTACAGTGTCCCGATTATCCCTCTTCACCTGATTTGCCACCCTAAAAATCATATTTTTCCTTTCTCCATGATTTAGATTATCAAGTAAAAGTCTCTGTGACTCAGACTTCGCCCTGTATACCTCTCTTCTAGCCCTGCGCTTGGCAGCCAAGTACTCCTCCCTGTTACCACCATTCTTCCACATCGCAAACATAAAAAATAAATTAACACCTAGACTCAGTGCCTTGATGTCACTTGCCCATACAACATTTGGACACAACAAAGAAACCACCACCACAGTATACAAACAATATACGTTCAGTGATGAATTATGCAAGCCCTGCTTGGGCTCCTAACCTCAGTAAAACACACTGTAACACTTTTCAGACCATACAAAACAAGGCCCTAAAATTAATCACAGGTTGCTCAGCTACTACACCTACAGACCACCTACACCAAGAAACCAAAGTCCTCAAAGTCAAAGATCATCTAGACATGAGAGGCACCCAAATTCTCGCTGCAGCCTCCACAAACCCACAACATCCACTACATCCATACACACCAAGGAACATCAAAACAACACCCAGCACACAATATCATACACATATACTGTCATCTCTTACCCCCTGCCTGTCTCAGACCAGCTTCCAGAAGCATATTCATGATCAGTTCACTCGCTGTTCCATTCAGTCACTTAAAGACAACACACAGCTGCATGCTCACCCTCCTGATATCCATCCTTCTGAATCCTATCTCCCTCATGAGGACAGGGTCCACCTGGGCAGGCTGAGATGTGGGGATCATCCAGCCCTCTTGAGTTATCAGAAGAGGCTGGATGACTCCATCGTTGATGCCTGCCCAGGATGTAACACAGCACCCCATACAGTTAAGCACATCATGGAAGACTGCATTGCACACAATCACCTACGCCAACAACACTCTGCGGGAAAGCCCGGTCTCGGCCATGGCCTTCCTTAGAGACTTGGGGCTGTTTGGCCAGACTGCCTAGGGAACTACTACTACTACACAACTTCCATGTCCACTCCACAACAATCTCACCCCCATACTTCAGCATTTCACCACACACTCCATGAATTCCTTGCGCCTTTCCCATTTTGATCTTCTTACTGCTTCAACTACTTCTGCCTTACTGATCTCTTCCTCCCTCCCCTCATATCTTCTTCTCCCAGCCATTCCCCAACCCAGGGTTGCCAGATTTTTAAAATCAAGTTATCGTACTGATGATTCAAAATTATCGTTTATCCACCCAAATTATCGTAAAAATATACAGTATAGGATGCCTGTGAAAATTATCATATTTTTTCTTACTGCTACTTCTACACTACGCTCTACAGTAAAATGATGATAGAATAAATGATGGAGTTCTTACCAACACAACCTGTCTTCATTGATGTTTTAAATGTATTTAAACAGCATCACTCTTATGTAATAAAAAAGAAAAAATGGTAATCCATAAAATTTTCGATATATGTAATGGCTAATGTAAATATTGTATACAGCAGTTATCATTTAAGGGAGGTTTATATAACAATTTTCAGTTTAGAAAAGTTCTATCTGTCTATCTATCTATTGCCAGACACCTCAATCCTGCACGGGGTGGCCACAAATAAATTGCCTCCATGTTGGTCTGTCCCCTGCCATTTCACTGCCTTGCTCCCAGCTCACACCCACCTCTCTCATATACCTTGCCACTCCATCCCTCCACCTCATCCTCAGCCTCCCCCTCCCTCTCCCCCCCTCCGCCTCACTCACATACACTCTCCTTGTCAGTCTCACTCTCCATCCTCTCCACATGCCCAAACCACCTTAACGTGTTTCTCCTAACACTTCCTATCACATCCACATCCACACCACAACATTCCTTCACTTCCTCATTTGTTAGTCTGTCTCTCCATGTGACTTCACATGCTCCTCTCAAATAACTCATTTCCACTGCCCTCACTCTTGACTTCTGTCCTTCCAACAGGGTCCAAGCTTCACTTCCATATGTTCAAGTTGGTATCACAATACTGTCATGTAGCAACTTTTACACTTCGATGCTCACTTCCCTGTTTCTTATCACTGTTTTCAAGGAACCAGCAACCTTCCTTCCCTGCTGCACCCTTTCAAGCACTTCATCCTCTAGACTTCAATCCTTACTCATCACACTACCCAAGTACAGTACTTAAATGCACTCACATTCTCCATATCCTCCCCATCCATTCTCACTGTACATTCTCTGACTTCACTTCTCTCAAAAACCATCACTTTACTCTTCCCAACATTCACCTTTAGATTCTGCTTCTTATACACACTCCCAAACTCATCTACCAAGCCTTGCAGCTCCCCTTCGTCTTCACTCAACAGCACAGTGTCATCTACAAACAACAGTACAGGGAGTTTCCAAACACTGCCCTCTCTCACTGGGGCCACTCCAACATCCACTGCCCTACCTTGTATCTCTTTTATAACCCCTTCCATATACAGATTGAACAACCATGGAGACATGACACATCCTTGTTTCAATCCAACCTTCAAATGGAAAAATTCACTCAGTTTGCCATCCACACGCACTGCGGCCTTAGCATCCTCATACATACTCTTCATTGCCTTCAACAACTTCCCATCTACTCCATATATTCTTAATACTTTCCACAATCCTTGTCTATCCACCCTGTCATATGCTTTCTCCAAATCCATGAAGACTTCATACAACTTCTTTCCCTTCTCTGGAAACTTTTCCACTTAAGATCTAAGAATGAATATCTGATCTATCTTCCTTTCCTAAAACCTTCCTGTTCTTCTCCAACTAATTCCTCTGTTATATCCCTAACTCTGTCAATAAATATCCTACCATATACTTTTCCTATTACACTAAGAAGGCAAATGCCTCTATGATTACCACACACTTCTTTTTCCCCTTTTCCCTTGTACAGGGGACTAATTATACCTGACTTCCAATCCTCCGGAACTCTGCCTTCCTCCCAGGCCAATCTGCACACCTTCCACATCCATTCTATTACTATCTCTTCCACCATGCTTCAGCATTTCACCACACACTCCATCAATTCCTGGGGATTTCCCCATTTTAACTTTCTTCATTGCTTCTATCACTTCGTGCTGATTTCTTCCTCTCTTCTCACAACCCTCCTTCTCCCAGCAAACCCTCAGCCACTTTATACTTGCATTACTTTTATTCTCTATGTTCAACAATTCATTAAAGTGTTCTCTCCATCTGTTCACTTTTTCTCCCTTCTCCACTAGTAATCTACCATTTTTATCATTCACACCCCAACAAACTTCGTTGGCACCCTGTCTACCTCTCCAAAGTCACTGAAAGACTGGTACTACAACTAGTTACACCTCATTCCCCTCTAGCCCCGTCACAACTTGGTTTTAGGCCACTACACTCCACAAACACTCTTCTTACAGACCTCACACAGAGAGTTTTTGATGGCATGAATTCAGCTAGGCCACCACATACAACACTCCCTGTCACACTAGACATTAGTAAAGCTTTTGATTCCATCCCCTGCCACAATCTCACAAACAAAATATTCAAAACAAACATGCACAATAACACAAAAAGATGGCTAGCAAACTACTTAGCAGGGAGATATGCATATGTAACTTTTGCTGGTCAGTCCTCGAACATCAGAAACTTCACAAATGGTGTCCCCCAAGGATCTGTCTTGTCTCCTACACTCTTCAGCCTATACATGCATGACATACCCACACCCCACACACAGCAAATACACATAGCTTCCTATGCAGACGACATAACACTTACATGCACACACCAAAAATGCAAATACAGCCACACAAATCCTCCAACATTACCTCAACACACTACATGAATGGTTCACCACAAACAGACTCAAAATAGCCCTAGCCAAATCTACAGTGACCCTTCTCACAAACTGGACAGCAGAACACAGTCACATTCCACACCTCACCATAGACAACACTCCCCTACCACACACACACACACACAAAATCCTTGGTGTAACATACATCAATGTCATTTAAACAACACATCACAAACATCAAAAATAAATTAACGCCTAGACTCAATGCCTTGAAGTCACTTCCCCATACAACATTTGGACACAACAAAGAAACCACCACCACAGTATACAAACAATACATTCAGTGATGAATTATGCAAGCCCTGATTGGGCTCCTAACCCCACTAAAACACACTACAACACTCTACAGACCATGCAAAACAAAGGCCTTAATTATAATCACAGGCTGCACAGCTACTACACCTACAAACCCCCTACACAAAGAAACCAAAGTCCTCAAAGTCAAGGATCATCTAGACATGAGAGGCACCCAAATTCTCGCTGCAGCCTCCACAAACCCACAACATCCACTACACTACATGGCAGCCCATCCACACACACCAAGGAACATCAAAACAACACCCAGCACACAATATCATACACAAATACTATCATTTCTTCCCCCTGCCCGCCTCAGACCAGCTTCCAAAAGCATATTCATACTCAAATCACTCGCCGTTCCATTCAGTCACTCAAAGACAACACACAGCTGCATGCATGTCCTCCTGATATCCATTCTTCTGAACGCTATCTCCCCCGTGAGGACAGTGTCCACCTGGGCAGGCTGAGATGCGGGGATCATCCAGCCCTCTTGAGGTATCAGAAGAGGCTGGATGACTCCGTCACTGATGCCTGTCCAGGTTGTAACACAGCACCCCATACTGTTAAGCACATCATGGAAGACTGCATTGCACACAATCACCTATGCCAACAACACAACATACACTCCTTGAGAGCTCTGTGGGAAAGCCCAGTCTTTGCCATGACCTTCCTGAGGGACTCGGGGGGCTGTTCGGCCAGACTGCCTAGGGAACAACTACTACTACTACTACTACTCTTTTTACCTCTTTGCAGAACATTTTCTTACATTCCCTCCACTTTACACTCAAATTTCTTCCAAATTCCTCATCCACTCTCTTCTTACTCTTTCTTACTAATCTTTCCACCTCTCTCCTCCTCTCTATACAGTATATAACTCTCTCTTCCATCTCTCAACTTCTTCGACAGCCCTGTTCCTCATCCACTCATTATATGGTTTCTTCTTTTGTGCCACAGCCTCTCTCACCTCTTCAGTCCACCATGCTGTTCCCTGAACCCCCGTTTGTCTTCTCATCACTCCACACACCACCTCACATGCTGCACAGATTTCTTCTGTGAATATCTTGCACACACCTTCCACATCCCCCCTCTACTCCAATCCATATTTACCCAATCGCTCCTCCATTTCCCTTTTATATTCAGCCTTTATTCCATCCTCTTGTAACTTTTCTACCCTCCTTGTTAGAACTACTTCCTCCTGTCCTTCCCTTCTTCTCTTCATCCATTTTGTTTGGACCCTGATTCTGACCGCCACCAAGTGGTGGTCAGAAAGTCCACTCCCCCAACCTCTATATACCCTTGCATCCATTACACATCTGCTTATCCTTTATCCACACACTCACAGTCAATCATTGTCTTCCGTTCATTCAGTTCACCATCCACCCTTCTCAACACTCGCCATGTATACCTATGGATCATCTTGTGCCTGAAGAGGGTATTAGCTATCACCAACCCCCTCCTGGCACAAATGTCCAGTAAAGCACTGCCATTCTTATCCATCTCTGCAGACACACCCCAGTCACCAACCACTCCATCCACCTTCACATTCCCTACTTTTCTATTCATATCTCCAATGAGAAACACTCTCTCATTCCTTCCAAACTTTTCCAAGCACGCTCCCACATTTGTCCAGAACTCTTCTCTCACTCTACGTACACAATCTTGCATTGGCACATACACGCACACAGTCACCCACATTTGTAGTCCAACTTTCACTCTTACCCACACAATCCTTGACCCAACTGATCCATACTCTCTTATATTCTCCTTCCATCTGTTACTCACAGCAATACACACTCCTTCTTGTGCCCTCATTCTCACCTACTCCCGCGCATATACCCCATCCATACTCCCATTCTCTCACACTCACACCTCGCCATTTAGTTTCAGTTAGTCCACATATATCCACTTTCACACCCTCAAGCACCTGTACAATCTCTCTCTCTTTCACCTCATCATTCATATCCCATACATTCCAATTTGCGATCCGTAACAAGTCCTTTGTCCGGTTCTCTGTCGTCAACTTTTAGGTAATTCTTTTTTCCTGACGAATATCAGATCGTAACGGTCAACCGTCAATGTGACTCGAAATTTACCTGTACATTTCGTACAGTACAAGTACAGCAAGCCTAGCCATCTCATAGACACTGTTGCCCAACGTGCACTAAGGAAAATTACTTCTCATTTTACAGATAACATATTATCTGTGGAAAAGATTTGCACGATGAAAAGGCTTTTTTATCATCATTTTTAAAAATTAAAACACTTATGCCATAAATTATAGAATTATCGTACAGAACGTACGATAATAAGAAAAGGTATCGTACATCGTACCAGAGGCAGTTTAATCGTACATATACGATAATTATCGTACGAATGGCAACCCTGCCCCAACCACTTAAATTCGCACTGCTCCCACTCTCTACATTCAACAAATAGGCATACTGTTTAAAATTAAGGAATATGGTTACATCTGAAATATATTATCCTTAGTGGCAGAACTACATTTAAAAAGCAAATAATTGACCCACTATGTCCTTACCTCTCAATAAGTCAGAAACTTTTGCATTTCTTGATTTTAGTTCGGCTTTGAGTTCAGCAAATGTCCACGATCCATTACCGCCTGCTGCTGGTTGCCCTCTGTATTAGCACGTTTGCTCCCGGGGGTGGACACCATGGCACGCATCGTCTTCATCTTTACTATCAATATGGCGTTATTTTGGTCAAGGTGTTCAGCAGCACATTCGGAACGTTGTTCTTCTTCTTGCTGGGATAACTGCGGGGAGGTTCACCTTCCACTCGTCAGTATCGCCTAGATACTGGCATTCCCCAAGAGAAAAGTAAAGGCAAAGGAATATATTTAGACTAGTTTGTAAAATTTGGTAAGGGAGAGATAGTTGGAGATTAGTTAGAAGAAAAGCTTAAGATACATACTTTCACTCTGCATCTGCTCTCTTTCTCTCTCCCCTCTCTCTCCCTATCCCTCCTCCTCTTCTTTCTCTTCTTCCATATGTCACATAGAAAACTCTTCATAACTGCCATTCTCTCCCTCACTATCCTCATTTAATTCTTCCAATCCAGACAACCATGCTATCCCTCTATCATCGTTTCTTTTCACTTCTTCCCATCTCTCTGCTCCCACACATCTCCTCATTCTCTCTTCTTGCACATCTCTTTCTGAAATACAGGAGTTAGGGGTAAGGGCTGCACATGACACTAACACCGATGCAGACGACACCAACACCCCCAGCCCCTCAAGGACTACTGGGAGTTCACCGGTTACACTGAGCGGCTCGGAACAGGAACGGCGCACCTGTATCCCTCCCCGACGCCCCTCTTACTCCCAGCTGATGTCCCGGGAAGGTAGCAGTCGCCAGCGCCTATAGTCTGCCTAAAATGTCGGGATTGTTTGGGCGTTGTCCCTCATGGGAATTAACCCCCCTGTGGCATTGTCAAGTCTATACCAACACACACCTCTCTGTCTCAATTTTTCAGCTATTTACTACTTCCAAATGAAATTTATTTACAGTATATACTGTATATATTTAATTCTTTATTATGGCTATATAGTGTTATAAATGTCTTTTTTTTTTTAAATAATAGCAATGACATTTTATAAATACCGCAAGACTTGGCAACATTGCTTTCCGACGCTCCCACACTCTTTGAGTGAGTCAGCGAGGGATGGATCAGGTGAGCAGGTCAGACTGACTGCGTTAATCCACAGGTCACTTCCTCTCTGGCCTTCACTCGAGATGGAAGCTCCTACCACTCCTACTCGCCCTCGTCAGCTCAACGGTCGGAAAAAAGAACTTATTTACAGTGTAAATAAGTATTTTTTAGATGAGAAGGCAAACAGAGGACCTATAATTGATCCCTCAAAAAGCAGTTGCCCGAACAGCAAGAGCCACCAACATGTGTGAAGTAACAGTCAGACAGTATAGACTTTTATAAATAAATCTGTGTAAAATGTACATCTTATATGCAGAGAGAGAGGTAGGCAGACAGAGAGACAGACAGACAGACACAGAGAGCGAGAGAGAGAGCAGGTGGCAAATCCCAGTGTGGGAATGAATCAAGGGTGGAGAGAGGGTGGGGGAGGAGGGGTATAAGTATGGGAAGAATGGGGGTGGACAGTCCCTGGGGATAACGCCTGAGAGAGAGAGAGGCAGACAGACAGACAGTCAGGAGGCTCTTTCTCAAATTGTAATAATTCATAAAACTGTATAGACTTTTTGTAGAATTAAATCAAAATAAAATGTACATTTTATATGCAGAGAGAGAGAGGGGCAGGCAGACAGGCTTTTCCTCAAATTCTAATAATTCATAAAACCGTATAGACTTTTATATAGAAATAAATCTACATAAAATGTACATTTTATATGCAGAGAGAGAGAGAGGTGGTGTGGTGGGAGCGAGGACATAGCACTGTGTCTCTAATCCGATAATTTGCCCAGTACAAAAATTGGCAACGCCGCAAGAGGGGTAATTCCCATGAGGGGCAACGCCACAACGATCCAGACATTTTGGTCAGACTATAGTCTCTGGCAGAAATTCCACTCGCCAGGTAATGGGTGGAGTTTGCTTTAGCAACTCCATGCAACGCCACGGTATTGGCCATAGTCATACCGGGAAAGGGGCAGAACCGGCCACTGTCCTTTCCCCAGTTGCTATCCGCTGCAGGGCCGCGACACTGACCACAAGTCGTGTCGGTCAGGTCGGACTGGCCACAAGTCATCCACTACCTGCAGTCGATCCCCCCAGAGTATCCAATAGTCATGCTGGGTATGAGGCAGGACAGGCCAGTGTCCGTCCCTCTGCAACTAGTCATTCTCAGCCCCACAGTACAGGCCTTTAGCCGTACCAGAGCTGTCGTCTCCTGTAGGACCACGACGTTGGCCTCTAGTCGCGTCAAACACGAGACAGAGCAGGCCATAGTCCGCTCCTCCCGTACAGGAGACTCTCATTCCCCTCACGGAGACAGGGTAGAGTGAGCTGTGCCACACACTTGTCCTGAGTTCCAACGGAACAGAGGAACCGCTGTGCAGGCCACTAGCCGAATGGGGGAGGCAGAGTTGGCCACAGTCCACTCCTCACCCTCTGCTCCTAGGATAGCTCCCGACTGGGAAGTCCTTTGCCTGGCCCACCCTGTTTCCTGTGGCCGGGCAGAACGTACCGCCTCCCCTGCAGAGGGAGTGACTAGGGAGGACCCTTTCCTGGAACCTTGGCAAAGCCTTACCCAAGATCTTGGTTCCCTTCAGCTCCGCGTGTGTGTGAGCAGCAGCAGCTGAAGCAGAGTTCCTGTGGGCGCAGCAGTTGGTGCCGGGCCCTGTCGGCCACTCCCCCAGCCCGAGGTTCCTATGAGGCGGCCCTGACGGCAACGCTGCCTTCCAGCCATTGCCGCGGTCCAGCCACCCTGGGTTCCAGTACCCTGGGTTCCCAGACACCCCGGGAGCTGCCCCGGACTCCAGGGCGTGACTCACTTGCTGGTGGGACCTCTCCAGGCCTACTCCAGAACTGGCGTCAGGCCTGCCTATTGGCTCTCTTCGGACCGAGCCCTTAGCCCGTCACCTCTGTGTGGGGCCGCTTGAAGGACGAGCCTCTTTGCCCACCCTCCTGATGGAGAGGTCAACCCTCAGCCCAACAGTGATAGAAAAGATGGAATCTAACAGTGTGCGCCTCTTAGACCAGAATATATATGTACTGCCGTATGTGTAACGCGAGTGATTTCTTATACAGTAGTGTATTCTCGTGATTAATTGAAACCCCAGAGTATAAGATTGGATGAGCCCACCAGTGATCTTGGTCCATGGTATATTACGAATGGAACCCCATACGCCCCCCAGTTGTGTAATGTCACTCACCCCGCCCAGTGAATAAACCTACACGGTGACTAAACAGGAAAACTATATTATATTGATCATGCCATCCCCTTGACTATTAATTCTCTCCCTCTTTAGTGCAAAGGCACGCCAGTGTTTGTGAACTTACCCACACAGTGTTCTTTAGAAACTACACCCACAAAGTGATCATGCCGCCACTTGTTCATTAATTCTCTCCCTCCCCAGTATACAGGCACTTCAATCACTGTGTGTCTATCCATCTGCGAGCATTTCCCTGAATACCTCAGTCCCCCCTCTCAATGTGTGTGACAAAGCGGAGGGCTCCCTTGGTGATAGACTGTAGCACCAGTCAAGCAGGGCAGTACTTCCAAGGTGGATGGAAGGCTGATGACAGGGAGAACTGGAGCTCCCATTTCATCAGCCCTCAGGACTTGTTCCTGACCATCCCCCTTTGCTGAACTTTTTCAGTGTCTCAGTAACACGGAGAGCGGGCCAGCATGCTTTTCTATACAAGTTTCTCTAACTGTCAACACCAAACTACATGCACAATACACACTACACTTCCTTTTCAAAATTTGGAAAAAATAAAAAAGGCGCAAGTAAACCATGCCTCGGAGTCCCCAGGGGGGGGGGACCATAATGCCCCCCACCATCCGCCCCTTTCCTGGTGACGACTCATGGAGCTGCCTGGAACCACTGTCGGACTCACTCCTTCTTCATTTCCGTAACATTCGCCGCCTTTCCTCTAACTTTTGCTCTGTTGAGCACCACCTCTTCTCTAAACCTCACCGTCTCTTTCTTTCTGAGACTCAGCTGTCTGAGGCAACTGACAGCAAACCCTTTTCTGTATCCTCCTACTTCCTGTATTCTCATTTCAAAGCCAAAGGTGGCTGTTGCGTATATGTATGCAATGATCTATCTTGCTCTCGTGTTCCTGAACTTGATTCTTCAGAATTCTCTACTCTCTGGCTTCGGCTCTCCTGTCATTCTCTGACTAAATATATCTGTGCTGTTTACTTATCTCCTAATTCTACTGATTATCCAAAATTCTTTGACTATCTTACTTCTATGATGGAACACATTCTATCCATTTCTCCTTTCTCTGACAATCTCCATTCTAGGAGATTTCAATATTCATCACCTTTGGCTCTCCTCTCCTTTCACTGATCCACCTGATGAACAAGCCTACATCTTTTCTATCCTTAATGATCTAGAGCAGCTTGTACAGCACCCTACCCGTATCCCTGACCGCCTTGGAGAGAGTTTGAACATTCTTGACCTTTTCCTAACAACTAATCCTTCTGCTTACACTGTTAATCTTTTCTCTCCGTTGGGCTCCTCCGATCATAACCTTATTACCTTAACCTGCCCTATTGCTCTGGTATGGCCTGTGGACCCTCCAAAGAAATGCCGCTTGTGGCACTTTGGAGCTGCAGATTGGGAGGCCCTCAGGCAGTACTTCTTTGATTTTCTTTGGAATGACTATTGCTTCCGTGGCCGAGATCCATCTGAGTTTGCCTTGCACATTATGGAGGTTATTCTCTCGGGCATGGAAGCATACATTCCTTTCTCATATCCTCTGACTAATGCAAGAAAGCCTTGGTTTAATCTTGCTTGTTCTAATGCTGTCCGCAATAAGGAGAGGGCCTGTAAAAGGCACCGGAGCCAACCTTCCCCTGAATCACATCTTTTGTACATTTCTGCCCGGAATCATGCTAAGTCTGTTTTTCGCTCTGCTAAAAATAATTTCATCCGTGCTAAATGTTCCCAACTCTCCAACTCAAATTCTTCTCGTTCCTTCTGGCACCTTGCCAAAAACCTTTCTAACAACTTTACCTCATCATCCTTCCCTCCTCTTTTCTACTCTGATGGCTCTGTAGCTATTTCTTCTACTGATAAAGCAGATCTCTTCGCTCAGACTTTCTCCTCCAATTCCACCTTAGACAATTCCGGTGCTGTTCCTCCATCACTTCCCCCCTCTGACTTCCTCATGACTGACATTAAAATTTCTTCAGCTGATGTATATTCTGCTATCACTGGCCTCAATACTAACAAGGCATATGGGCCTGATGGAGTCCCTCCTGTTGTCCTCAAAAACTGTGCTGTGCTTACACCCTGCCTAGGTAAACTCTTTTGCCTTTGTTTGTCAACTTGTCCCTTTCCTTCTTGCTGGAAGTTTGCTCTCATTCAGCCAGTCCCAAAGAAGGGTGACCATTCCCAACCCTCTAACTATCGTCCAATTGCTTTAACATCCTGTGTCTCAAAAGTTTTCAAGTCAATTCTTAACAGAAAAATCTTAAAGCATCGTTCCTGTCACAACCTTCTTTCTGATCGTCAGTATGGGTTCCATCAGGGACGCTCCACTGGCGATCTTCTCACCTACCTTTCAGAGTCCTGGTCATCCTCCTTTCGGGACTTTGGTGAAAGCTTTGCCATTGCACTTGACATCTCAAAGGCTTTCAATCGAGTCTGGCATAAATCTTTAATTTCCAAACTGCCCTCCTACGGTTTCTATGCTTCTATCTGTGCCTTCATCTCTAGCTTCCATTCTGGTCGTTCTGTAGCTGCTGTTGTAGACGGCCATCGTTCTTCAACTAGACCTGTCAACAGTGGTGTTCCTCAGGGCTTTGTCCTATCACCAACTCTCTTCCTTTTATTCATCAATGACCTTCTAAGCTGTACATCTAACCCTATCCACTCATATGCTGATGATTCCACCCTTCACCTTTCCATTCGGTTTCCGCAACTTCCATCTCAGCAGTTACTTCAACAAAAAAGGGACGAGGCTATGGCACACCTAATGTCTGACTTGGCTCATATCTCTGATTGGGGTAAAAATAATCTTATTTTTAATGCACCAAAAACTCAGTTCTTACATTTTTCAACTCAACAAAATCTTCCTCAGGATTACCCATTAATGTTTAATAATATCCAGCTCAGTCCTGCATCATCCTTGAACGTGCTTGGGGTTTCATTCACTCGGGATTTGTCTTAGAAAGAACATATTACATCTCTTGTGAAATCTGCTTCCAAGAGATTATGTGTGCTAAGCCGTTTCCGAACATTCTTTACCCCTGTACAGTTGTTGACCTTGTACACGGGTTTTATTCGCCCGTGTATGGAGTACAACTCTCGTGTGGGGAGGCTCCCCACATACAGCCCTTCTCAGTAGGATGGAGTCAAAGGCTTTTCGTCTCATTAACTCTCCTCCTCTTACTGATTCCCTTCAACCTTTATTTCTTCACCTCACTGTTGCATCTTTATCTCTCTTCTATCACTGCTGCAGCGGTCACTGTTCCTCTGAGCTGTCTGCTTGCATCCCTCCACCTCTACGATGGGCACGTAGTACCCGTCTAGCAACAAACTCTCATCCGTTTTCTGTCCAACTCTCTAATGCAAGAGTTAACCATTACTCCCAGTCCTTCATTTATGCAACTGGTCAACTCTGAAACTGTCTTCCTCTGTCTGTATTCCCTACTTCCTATGATCTCCAGTCTTTCAAACGTAGTGTGTCCAGACATCTCGAAATGAATGGATCTTGAATTTGGCTCTCTTTTGTATTGTTTTTGCTTTTTCTTGGAGGGAGCAGTATGTGGACCCATTGCCTTTGGTTCCTTCTTCCTTGCATTAAAAAAAAAAAAAACTGTATCTATCAACATAGTACAGTATTAACGTAATTTAACCAGTGCGTCAGTGCCGTCCAGTGGTATACTATAGTGGGAAATTATAACAAATGTATTTCTGTGTCCAAGATATAAATGTAATAGAAGTGCCATAAATACTGGGTGTATTCTACCATACTTTACCTAAGCCAGTATAGAGACAGATTGTGATTCAGTAAAACCTTGTGTTAACCTGTCTCCGGCCAGCCCAAAATCTGTTGTATTTGGTGTTGTTTTATTTGTCTCTGGGAAGATATTTATAATACATGTGTGTAACAGTTTACTGCCTTGTTTTTGTACCCAGTCCTTTCCTTAGAAATGCTGTCCTGGTCTTGAAAAAGAATCCACTGTAAGTCTGCGTATTTGACGGGACTAGAAGTCGCCCCTCAGAAAGAAGATGTAAATAGCTCACTTCTCGCTTACGTGTCTAGGGGACGAGTAGTCGACCCTCGGATATGTGGCATAACACTCTCCCTTTTATAGGCTTCACACTTAGTCACTATATGTTCAACAGTCTCTTCCACTCTCTCTCCACCCAACCAGCATTTCTTGCAATCCTTGACTCCCCAATTCCACCTCCTTGTTCTTGAATTTAGCTCCCATGTCCCTGCTCGTACTTTAAAGAGAATCTTGCCACCCAATCTCCCATTGTACCATTCTTCTCTCCCCGGTTTCGTTTTCTTCTTATACATCTCAAATGTCTTCTTGGCCAACCCGATTTTCCACTCTCTTATCCCCCAATCCTGGACACGTTTCTCTACTATCTTCATTAAGTTGCCCCTTCCTTAGTTGTCCCCCTTTTAGGTGTCTTCACCATGGCCAACTTGGAAGTCCACCGCCTTCACAGTTCATGTCCCTCTTCTTGTAGCTGATTTGATCCAGTATGGAGTTGGATACAGCTTCCCAGGATCTGAGACTATGTGAAATGGGGGGTTCATCTGGGACCTCCTGTAGAAAGTTGTCAAGTCTCCTCTTGCACACCTCCACACTGCAGCCAGTTGTGTCCCTGATGTTCCTTAGGAGGCAGTTGAAGAGTCTCTTGGGTACTCTAAGAGGAAGGATGTTGCTTGCACCATTTTGAGCCATTGGCTTTTTGCAGTGAGGGTGTGTCTGTAGCAGGTACGACCGAACCTGGGGTGTGACTGGCTCTTGATTCCACCTTCCGTCGCTTTTGCAGGGTTTGGTACTTGTTCCTCCAGAATCTTCCAGGTATACAGTATATAATGGTATACCTCTCTCTTCTCTGCAGGGAGTATAGCTGGAGTTTCTTGAACCTGTCCCAGTAGTCCAGCTTCTCAGGGAGTCTCAGTTTTCTGGTGAAGACCCTCTGTATTTGTTCCACTTGCTGTATTTCACCAATTTCATGTGGAGACCACAGCTGAGACAGGTACCCCAGTTTAGAGAGGACCAGGGATTTCCAAATTGGTAGATGTTCAGGGTTTCTGGTATGGAATGTTTGCAGAACCCACCCTGTCATTCTGTCAGCATCTTTGGATATTTTTTCGATATGTTCAGTGAAGGTGAAATCATTAGTTATTTGTAACCCCAAGTCACATAGGGATGTCTTTTCCTTGATGGCCTGTGGTCCAGCATAGTATGTCCTGGTGTGTGGCTGGTCCATACTGTACCTCATTACTTCAAATTTTTCAGGGTTGAACATCATGTTGTTAGCTGTGGCCCACTCACATATTTTGCTCAGGTCCCTCTGGAGCTTTTCAGTGTCCCTCTCAGACTTAATCTTTCCACAGATCCTAGTGTCATCAGCAAATGAGGTGGCTTTTGCATGCTCCAAGTTGTGGTCAATATCCCCATTCATAATGAGGAACAGGATTGGGCCAAGCACAGACCCTTGAGGGACACCACTAATGACTGTGGAGCTGCTGGATCTCTTGCCCCTCACACATATACTTTGACTTCTATCTTTTAGAAAGTTATGGAGCCTGATCCCCAACTTTCCATCAATGCCAGCACTTTTCAGTTTATGAAGGAATATGCTGTGATCAACTTTGTCGAAGGCTGTAAGACCCAGTTTGGAATGACTCAGCATTCTGAAGTCCCCCAGTATGCAGGTTATGCTGCATTCCCTTTAACTAGATGTCAAATTGCCATCTTTCCATCTTGAAAACTGGTGGTCAACACTGTCAATGAAGCAGTGGCATGGCAGGTCTGCACAAAAAGGGATACCAAGGTGGGGACAAACTTTGGCATGGAGAGGGGGAGGGGGAGGTATGGCTCCACAATGTGCACTTATTATATCAACCCAAATTGCAAATGGGGAAGGGAGCCAAGGGGGGTTCGGGCTCATCTAGACGCGAACATTGTGGTCTGCAGGCTGGAGTTGCCCGCTTCCTGCAGTCCACCATTCTCCTTTTGGGGGATAGGGAGAGCAAGGCATGCGTGCAGGGCAAACACAAAAAAAGTAGACCCCCTTTCTCTCTAAGGAGGGGACTACCCCCAATTATTATACTCCCAGAAAGGGGGACTGGCCCAACCTTTCCACCTTCCCCTCAAAAATTGGGGCTGGCACCCTTTACCCTGCCAAAGAAAGCAGATCAGTGGCCCTCCATTTACTCCTGAAGAAAAAGAGGGCTGCCCCCTACCCCCTCAAAATAAAGAGGGGGCTGCTTCCTATCTACTAGAAAAGGGGGGCTGCCCCCAACCCCCACAAAATAAAAAGGGGGCTGCATCCTTTTCCCCACAAATAAAAAGGAGGGCTGCTTCCATCCCTCACAAAATATAAAGAGGGTCTATCCTCTTCCCTCGCAAAATAAAACGGCGGGCTGCCCCAGTCCCTCTCAAAATAAAAGAAGGGGCTGCTCACTCCTCCCTCACAAAATAAAACGAGGGGTTGCCCATCTACTCCAAGATAAGGGGGCTGCTACCCTTTTCCCCCAATAAAAAAACAATGTCAGGCTGAGATTCCCCATTTCCCTGCCCCTAAAAACGGGCTGCCACTCATTTCCCTCCCCCTCTCAAAAAAAAAAAAAAAATGTTTGGCCAACATTTGCTCCCAAACTGGTGTGGCAGCCACTCTCTTCCCCCAGTGATGGAAGGGGCTTTTCCATCTTCCCCTTGGGGGGCACGGTGGCTCAGAGGTAGAGCATCAAGCTCGGGGACGGGGGGTCTCGAGTTCGAGCCGCGCCCGGGACTGCCGTGCCGGGAGGGGTAGCGCCCTCCTGTTACCTAGCGGGGCTATATGATCTCACTGTAAGGTCTAGCTCGGGGGATTCTTTAATCACTTTTTTTTCCATCTTCCCCTAAACAAAATGGTGGCTGCCACCCTTGTCACACTAAAGTGGGGGCTGCCTCCTCTCACCCAAGAAAAAGGAGGAACTGCTACCTCTATTCTCTCAAAGGAAAGAGGAAATCTTTCCCCAAATGGAGGCCATCCACCCCCTTTTTTCCAAAAAAAGAGTGTTGCCCACCCTCTCTCTCACACACAAAAAGGAAGCCACCCCCTCATTTCCCCTAATACAGGCATGGCTCAGTGAAAATAGTTCTTGCCCCATGACAACAGTTCTGGCTCTGCCACAATGAATACTCTTTCTTCGATTTTAGGCAAACTTGTTTTATGGGTTGGCCGAGCCCTCATGACAATTTGGCTAGGATTTCAGTATAACCGGTGGTATGTTCAGGTTATAGGATGAGGTCAAAGAGGATCATGTGTTGTGCTGCAGTGTCCCTTGAAGGTAGGATGGTAGACTGAAGGAGAAAGACAACTTAAGTCTGCAGTCCACTGTGTACATGTTTCAGATGGGGGAGGGAGAAGGGAGAGAAGAAATGGAAGCAGGGGTTTGGAGAGAGAAAGAGGCAGGGAGGAGGGAGAGAAGAAAGGATGGAAGCAGGGGTTGAGAGAGAGAGAGAGAGTAGATGGGGCGAGAAGGAGATAAGAAAGGAGGGAAGCAGAGGTTGAGAGAGAGAGAGAGTAGATGGTGAGGGAGGAGGGAGATAAGAAAGGCGGGAAGCAGGGGTTGAGAGAAAAAGGAGGTGAGGGAAGGAAGGGGATGGGAGAGGGGGAAAGGTTCATATGGATGAAGAATTAGTGGAAAAATAAAAAAGGAAAAACAACTCTCAGCTCAGCTCCAGAGTGTCCAGCTTTCACTGTCCATGATTGTACTTATTGTTTTTATAATGCTGCAAAATAATGGGAAATACTGTATCATGGCCAGCACCAATATGGGGATTCCTTGAGAGGAAACACTATAGGGTTTTAATGCATGTACATGTATATTTCCCTACCTATCAACAAGTGGGCTGGTGGAGGGTTAGTGCCCCTCCCCGTAAAACAACAAAGAGATAAATGGTCAGCCCTTACGGGGCTATGGCAGCTGGCTACAGATAAAGATATATAGATAGAAATATTTGTGGCTGTCAGCTAGAATACACAAGTATATGTTGGGCTAAAGACTGATGACTTAGATATGGTCATCAATTTGGGATAGCAGTGAAATGCATAGGAATAATAATCTGTTGTTCTCAGGTTGACCTCTACATGGCCCACCAGAGACCCTGAGTTGTGCATCCTGTCTGAGCTGTGGCACCAAATCACTCTGTCAAGTATGTTGGATGAGGCAGGCACTCTGCTCTATCTATCTGTCCATCTATCTATCAACCCATCTATCTGTCTATCTATCAGTCTGCAGCCAGATGCCTTACTCCTGTAAGGGGTGGTCACAAACAAATCACCTTCATGTCACCCTGTCCCCTGCTATTTTGTTGCCCTTATCCCAACTTACACCCACTTCTCATATACCCCTCTACTCCATCCCTCCATCTCATCCTCAGTCTCCTCCTCCCTCTCATTCTCTCCACCTCACTTATTTACACTTTCCTAGTTAGTTTCTCACCCCATCACATGGCCAAACCATGTCAGTGTACTTCTGCATTCTCTGTCACATCCACATCACATCACTCCTTCATTTCTGTTGCATGTCAGTATTAGCCACTCTTTTAACAGCTTAGCCTTTATATTACTTCTTTCTATAACATTCCAGATATGGTGCTAGGAAATGCTAATGACTTTTTAAAACTTGTCAGTGATAAGAGCAAAAATATATACCGTATATTGATTGATTTTAGTGTTAGACGTGTCCTCATTTAGACCTGCATTTGAGTACTGAGTGACAAACATGTTCCTCATCCTTTAATTTCTTCCTCCAGTCTACTGAAGTATTTTATTTATTCTTGCACCAGGAAACCATTTACTGTGCCGGGTGGTAACCATATAACCAGATTATGGGGCCTGGTGGTTTAGTGGGTAATTACGGCTCTCTAATCAGATTGAGCCCGTGAAGGTTCATATCTAAGGGGTGGTTGGGGTGTATTGCTAACGTAATGCCACTCAGAGATGAGTGAGGCTGGTCACTCTCATCTTAAATGTCGGAACCAACTTGCCTAGCCCCGAGCTCCTACGCTCCTCATGGGGCAACGTAGGATTAGATGATGGATGGATGGATGGATGCTACTTCTAATTGATTTTATGCAGCATCAGGAAGACCTCATTTAGGGAAGGAGTAATTGAATGTTATATATGACCTCTCCAGTTCCAACTCCATCTTGTGCAGTGTTTGTGATAAGTGGTTGCATAAGAGATGAGGTGGTATTAGAGGTAGACTGCAAGGTAATGATTTCAAGTGTGCAGTGTGTTGGGAGAGCTTTTGAGATTGTCAAGTTGAAAGTATTTATCTTGCTGGTGAGTCTCTTGAGTATATGAAAGAGTTTTGTTATTTAGGGCACCTGTTATGTGCTGGAAGTGGGGCTGGAGCTAGCTCTGTGGCCAGAGTGAGGAGTGGTTGGAAGGAGTTCAGGAAGCTGTTGCCTCTCCTGACATTGAGAGGGTTTTTCCTTTATGCTAAGGAAGTTTTGTATGCAGCATGTGTTAGGAGAGTAATGCTGTATGGTAGTGAGACCTGGGCTGTAAAGGAAGATGAGATCTCCAGGCTCAGATGTACAGAAATGACAGTGATTAAAAGGATGTATAATTTGTCCTTGGATGTGAGGCCTGGGGGAGCTGGTTTATGACTGGAGAGTTGAAAGGAAGGCTGGGACTGGACTGTATTGGGGTTGTGGTGATGAAGGGTAAACTGAGATAGTCTGGGCATGTGGAGAGGCTGGAGGATGACAGTTGGGTGCAGAAAATGAGAAGTGTGAAGGTCGTGGGTAGGGTTGTGAGAGGCAGACTGTTACACTTATAATAGCATTTCAGCAAACTGAGGAGGGAAATACCACTCATGAGTGTATGCTTTTTTTTTTTTTTTTTTACCTGAGGTACCTGTACTGATGCTGTATTACTTGATATACTGTATGTCAGCATTTATTGTGCACTAGTGTAAGCCTGAGGAAAATCATGTAGTGTTTGCCTAAATATAACTTTTAGACCAGTTGCAGAAGGGTTATTTTGAGTTATATTTTGTAAGCCTGTGACTTCCAGTAATTGTCTTAGTTTTATAAAATGCTTTGGTGTTAACATGAATAAAGACTGCAGTGCATCAGGTCCAGTCAAAGGGTTAAATGGTGTAGCTGGCATAGGAGGCTTGATAGCAGCTCTTCCTTAACAACGTGTCTCTCTATCTGTCCATCTATTGTCAGAAGCCATATTCCTGTAAGGGGTGGCCACAAACAAATTGCCTCCATGTCGCCCTGTCCCCCACCATTTCACTGTCGTGCTCCTAGCTCACACCCCCGTCTCTCATATACAACCCTCTCTCATAACAACCCTTTTTGTATATTACACCTTAACATTGTGCACTATTATTTATAGTGTTTGTATAGTGACAGTGTTGGCATCAGTAATGTACAAAAGATACTGAGATGAAATGTGCACTATAAATGGCTCAGAAAGTGGTGTTGAGAAATACCCAAATCCACCAAAAATTCAACTGTAAATGGCATTGTTGTACCGATTATGATGATTGATTTTGCAGGATGAAGGAAGCAGAAGAGAATCTAAAAGATGACCAAAGTGAAGAAAGATGTGGCTAAGGTGACAAAAGACGCCAGCAGTCTGATGAGTAAACTGAAGAACAAGTTGAAGTTGGGGCAGAGAGGGAGCCAGGATACAAAAAATCTTTGTTACAAGTAAGGCACATTATTTTATTGTATCTATCTGTAGCCAGACAAGCAAGGCAGATAATTTATTCCATCCATCTGTAGCCTGACACCTTAATCCAATAAGGAGTGCCAACAAACAAACTGTCTCCATGTTGCCCTGTCCCCTACCATTTCACTGCCCTCCCCCTAGCTTACACCCCTGTCTGTCATATAACTCTCCACTCCATCCCTGCATCTCATCCTCAGTCTGCCCCCCCCCCTCCCTCTCCCCCCCTCCACCTCACTTACACACACTCTTCTAGCTAGTCTTTCAATCTCCATCTTCTCCACATGGCCAAACCACATCTGTGTATTTCCCCTAACATTTTCTATCACATTATTTTATTTACCGTAAGGAAATCAGATTGTGATTGGCCTGATAGACACTGTTTATAACACCATCCCTACATGTGGTTTAGTTACCAACATTGTCTGAGGGTTGCAAGATTAATAATTATCAATCACTCAGTCAGTCAGTCAATCTTTCAATCAATCTTCAGGCATCGTTACCAATAAAATTTGTTTGTCCGTATCTCCATGTTTACAGTATGAAGTTTATGTAAAAAATGTGATATTTTGGACCACATTCCTGGTATATACTGAGGACTTAAATGTTTGTGTAAATATTTGTAACTGTTTCTCTCATCATTGTCATCATCATCATCCAATCCTACGTTTCTAAATGTTTGTAAATGTCTGTGTCTCAAGGCCAAACAAGGTTACAGCTTTGGGAATCTGTGTCAGTTTAAATAAGTACAGTATCATGTGAAATAAATGGCAAAAGGATGAAATAATCAGCCAAGTTACTGTAAAATGGGTATAGTTATAGATTACCCACTAGTGTTTAATAATGAACAGTTATGTCCTGCATCATCCTTGAACATGCTTGGGGTTTCATTCTCTCAGGATTTGTCTTGGAAAGAACATATTACATCTCTTGTGAAATCTGCTTCCAAGAGATTAGGTGTGCTAAGCCGATTCCGTACTTTCTTTACCCCTGCACAGTTGTTGACCTTGTACACGGGTTTTATTCGCCCGTGTATGGAGTACAACTCTCATGTGTGGGGAGGCTCCCCACATGCAGCTCTTCTCAATAGGGTGGAGTCAAAGGCTTTTCGTCTCATTAACTCTCCTTCTCTTACTGATTCCCTTCAACCATTGTCTCTTCGCTGCAGTGTTGCATCTTTATCTCTCTTCTATCGCTACTTCAATGGTCACTGTTCCTCTGAACTGTCTGCTTGCATCCCTCCACCTCTACGACGGGCACGTAGTACCCGTTAGCAACAAATTCTCATCCCTTTTCTGTCCAACTCTCTAATGCAAGAGTTAACCGTTACTCCCAGTCTTTCATTTATGCAACTGGTCAACTCTGGAGCTGTCTTCCTCTGTCTGTATTTCCTACTTCCTATGATCTCCAGTCTTTCAAACGCAGTGTGTCCAGGCATCTTGAATTGAACGGATTTTGAATTTGGCTCTCTTTTGTACTGTTTTTGCTTTTTCTTGGAAGGAACAGTATGCAGGCCCGTGGCCTTTGGTTCCTTCTTCCTTGCATAAAAAAAAAAAAAAAAGTTTTCATTTTTAGTACTAGAATATGCTGTTTTACTCATTCATTTTCCATGATGTGCTTGAAATCCAACTTCTGAGGGAGCCATTGGACTTACCAGATTTTTGGCTTTATCAGATCAGGCTTCTGCACTCCCCCCCCCCCCAATTGATCTGGTATAGAGAAGGTTTGCTGTATCATTTTTTTCTGTGGCTGTTCTCTCTTCCTGTTCCATCTTTCCTGTCACTTTTTTTACTCTTCTTTCCTTTTCAAGTGGCTTTGCATTAAGTGACAAACTTAATAGTTTCCTGTAAGCCAAGAAACCATTTACAATGCTGAGTGGTAACCATGTACCGTAACCAACCCATACATGTTCCCTATGTTTCAATAAGTGCCCCTTCCTGTGAAACCACTGGCTCAAAGACAGATGGCCACCCATGACAAGAATATGGCATTTGGCTAGTGATAACCTGTAGAGAGATAAATAAATAGACAGATCATCATCATCATCATCATCATCATCATCATCATCATCATCATCATCATCATCATCATCCAATCCTATGTTGCCCTATGTGGAGCGGAGGAGCCCGGGGCTACGCAAGTTAGTTCTGACATTTAAGATGAGAGTGACCAGCCTCACTCATCTCTAAGTGGCATTACATGAGCAATAAACCCCAACCACCCCTTGGATATAAACCTTCACTGGCTCAATCCGATTTGAGCGCCGTAATTACCCACTAAACCACCACATGCGAAAATTTGGTTATAAGGTTTCCACCCAGTGTAGTAAATGGTTTCCTGGTATACAGGAAACCATTTGGCTTGTCACTCAGTGTAGCATCACCCACAGGCAGATGGAAGAGGAAAGAATGGAGGAAAAAAAGACAGAATAGGGAGTGTAAAGTCACCCGTTGGAGAATAGATAGATTGTTCATATAATTACTGTCATGCAACTAATCAATTATTTTATCAGGTTGCAACAAGACCCCCTTGCAGGAGTCAGTGCTGCTCTCACAGAAAACATCATGATCTGGAATACCATTACCTTTGGGTGAGTTCCTATAGTATGTTCACTGTAACTTGTGTAATGCTCGAATTGAACCTTTATGTGATGTTGGGGGATTAGCAATCCCACCGCTAAAACTACCAGTATAATGGTCGAAAAATTTGAAGTGATTGCAATGATGGGGAATTAACAAGCACCACCTCTTTCACCAGTGTAGATGTCAAAATTTTGACTTACCAAAAGAATCAGAGATTTAGTGAGTATGCTGCCACCACCCAACATAGGCTGGGAATTTATTCCACCAGAAAAAAAAAAAATGAGGACTTCTGGGGCTTTGAGAATAAGAGAACTAGGGTAGCATGTTCTTATTAAAGAGCGCATGAGTAATAAGATATTAGCACACCTTGCGGGCCACTCAACCTCACGATGAATTCTCCTTAGTAGGAGGATTAAACTCAATGAAAACTTAACCTAATATTTACTGATACTAAGTATACTAAAAAAAAGAAACAGACAAGAAAAAAAAATTAGAATAAAAAATATTACTGTACTTTACAGAATAAGAATTTAGTGAGTATGCTGCCACCACCCAGCATAGGCTGGGAATTTATTCCACCAGAAAAAAAAAAAAAAATTAGGACTTCTGGGGCTTTGAGAATAAGAGAACTAGGGTAGCATGTTCTTATTAAAGAGTGCGTGAGTAATAAGATATTAGCACACCTTGCGGGCCACTCAACCTCACGATGAATTCTCCTTAGGAGGATGATTAAACTCAATGAAAACTTAACCTAATATTTACTGATACTAAGTATACTAAAAAAAGAAACAGACAAGAAAAAAAAAATTAGAATAAAAAAATATTACTGTACTTTACAGATTAAGAATTACTAGGAACTGAGGAAATAAATTACACTTTGCACTGAGGATATTTCTAGTCAGACTAAGCATAATCAGGATTAATAATTCAAAGAAGTAGATAAATATGAGCATCAAATTTCCCAATGGGGTAAGTATTTGAAATGAGGTTCTCGTACCCCAATATACAGTTGAACTGACTGTTCACAGAAATCCATTATCATACACTAAATAAGTGTCCTTCACAATTACATAAATACTTAGATTGATATTTTCACACACTAATGGAGTGTCCTCATTTGTATAATACTGAGGATGATTATTATCACTCACTAGTATAGTGTCCTTCACAATTTGTATGATACTCAGGATGATTATTATCACTCACGAGTATAGTTTCCTTCGCAATTACAGTAAAACCTCACTATAATGGACTAATTGGGGCCCAAGCCGGTCCAAAAAATGCGAAATTCCGATAAAAGCGACATTCGGACTTACCCCTGCTAATCCGGACTTTTTCCTATATATCAGACATTAGTCCGGATTGCATCAGTGGTTTTCACCACCATTGCAGTATTGTACTGTGTTATACCTTCACTACATTAATCAAATGGTATAATAATACTGTACTGTGCACTGAAAAACGTGTCTTTTACTTGTCTTATTGTGGTGGACATAGCTGAAATGGTCAGGCAGTCCGGACTGCTTTCTGGCTTTATCGGACTTTTTCCGATATATAGGAGATTAGTCCAGTAGCTCCTTGAGTCCGATAAAAGCGAATTCCGGTCTATTGAAGTCCGTTATATCGAGGTTTTACTGTACTGTAATTTCAGTGGACCACCTAATTCGCATTCAGGTTACGTGAATCAGAAAAGGGTGGGGGGGAATTTTAGTGTAGCAGGCGTTTAGGCAGTCAACGTGAGCCAGACGGCTTCAACACTTGTGTGGGCAGACGAAATGAAGTGGTGGCGACAATCAGCAAATAGGAGGGCGACAGGAAAATGAGAACGATACGGAAAAAAAAAGGGGGGGGGGAGGGAACATTAACAAGTCAATCTATTAATATATGAGAGGATTTACATTATAGGAACAAAGGGAAGGGGGTGGGGAAAATTGAGTACGCGGACACTCACCTGCAATTAGGAGGGAGACGGGAAAATGACCCCTCTATGTACGACTCGCAGTCTTATATAGCCTCGGTTGTTCTAATCCTGGGGACTGACTACAACTTCGACCAATCACTCTGCAACATTAGAGTCTTTACACCTACTACCAAGGGAGAGATATGGTACTTGCCTGGGCGACCGAAGCCACTCCCAGGTTCTTGGTCCCCGTGAGGAGCCAGGGGGGGTTGCGGTGGTTTGGCCCCCATGTTGTCCTTCTCTTCTCCTCGACAGCCTCTGGGGTGTAGACCCACGACGAAGACGCCACCGCTCCAGGTGGTGTGTACGTGTAAGTGTTGTCATCTGCATAGGAAGCTGTGTGTATCTGTGATGTGTGGGGTGTTGGTATGTCTTGCATGTATAGGTTAAAGAGTGTAGGGGACAAAACAGATCCTTGGTGGATGCCATTTGTGAAGTTTGTGATGTTCGAAGACTGACCAGCAAATGTTACATGTGCTCATCTGCCTGCTAAGTGGTTTGCCAGCCATCTTTTTGTGTTATTGTGCATGTTTGTGTTGAATATTTTGTTTGTGAGTTTGTGGAGGGGGATGGCATCAAAATCTTTGCTAATGACTAGTGTGACTAGGAGTGTTCTGTGTGGTGGCCTAGCTGAATTGATGCCATCAAAAACTCTCTGTGTAAGGTCTGTAAGAAGAGTGTTTGTGGAGTGTACTGTAGTGGCCTAAAACCTTGTTGTGATGGGGCTAGGGAGGTGTGAGGTGTAACTTGTTGTAGTACCAGTCGTTCAGTGACTTCGGAGAGGGTGCAGGGAGTGTGAAGGGACGGTGTGAGGAAGGTAATGTGGGGTCTTTTTTGGGTTTGGGGATAGTGATGCTAATGTCATGCTTCCAGATGTTGGGTATTATGTTGTGTGAGTAGCTGTAGTCTGATATGTTGGTGAATGCTTGTATGCCTTGTGGTCCAAGGTGTTTAAGATGAATGTTGCTTATGTTGTCTGGTCCACAGGGAGATGAGTGCTAAGGTTGCTAATGATGTGCTTTGTCTGGTTGTAAGTAAAAGATACAAAGTCTGGGTCTGTGGGGAACTGTCTCTTACGTCAGATGATACGTCAGCCATCGCGGTGGGGGTTTAGATGGCTGACATTTGAAAAGTGGTTGATGAGAGTGTTTACTTGTTGTTTGAAGGTATGGTGTCTGTTGTTGTGATGGCAGCGTGTGATTGTGTAGTGTTGCTGTTGGAGACTGTGATGCTGTTTAGTGTTTTGTAGAGTTTTCTGGTGTTTGTTTTGTGATTAAGTGTTTGGAGATAATTAGTCCAGTTTAGCGTTTGCCGTTCTGATATTTTATTGTTGATTTGAGTGTTGAGTTCTTGTATTTGTTGTACGGTGTCTTGTGTATGGAGTGTTGGGGAGTGTCATAGTGTGTCCCGTTGACTGATGAGGCCTTGAATTTCTGGTGTGAAGTTAGGGTTGTGTCTCTTTCTGTTGCCTCTAGGGATGTGTCTATTGCCTGCATTTTGAATAATTGTATTGAAAGTGTGCACAGTGGTGTTGATGTTTGTGATGGATGTTCTGTTTTAGTTGTGAAAGCCTCCCAGTTGGCTGTCTTATAATTATAGTGTATGTGTGTCTGTGGCCAGATGGTGGTGAGGGTAATAATACTGTATAGATTTTTGTGTTCTTACCTGATTGTATCTTTACAGGAATGAGTCAAGCTCATACTGTCCCATGTTTTGAACTGTTTTTATCATACATGTCTTTAAATTTTTGAATTGTTTTGGCACAAATTATTTCATTCAGTAGTGCATTCCATTGATCAACTGCTCTATTTGGGAAACTGAAATTCCTTATGTCGTTATCACCTCTCTTTTTGTACAGTTCTCTACAGTGTCCTCTTAATGCTGCTTCCCCATAGGTTATATACTCATTTACGTTTATTTTTTCTTTTTCTGTGATGCATTTATATAACATAATCATGTCTTCTCTTTTCCTTCTCTCCTGTACTGTTGGTAGGTTCAATTTTTCTAGTCATTCTTCATAGCTTAGATCCCTTAAACTTGGTGCCCATCTTGTAGTGGCACTTTGTACCTTTACAATCTTATCTATGTATTTTTGAGATGTGGATTCCAGACTACTGATGCATACTCCAGGGCTGGTCTGATGAATGAGTTATTATCATTCTCAGCGTGTCTTCATTTATATATGTGAATGCTACCCTCATATTAGCAAGCAGTGTGTATATGTTCTTTACTTTTCCATTTATGAGGTCAGCCGGTGATAGTCTGTTATTGATAATCACTACTAAATCCTTTTCCCTTTCTGATGTGTGGAGGGTTGATCTTCCTAACTTATAGTCCCAGTCTGGTCTTTTGTCACTTTTACCAAATTTTATTACATGACATTTGTCCACACTGAATTCCATTTGCCATCTATTGCACCATTCATCATCATCTTTGTTTTTCGTCCTTCTGTTCCCATAATCAGTCTGGGGTTGGACGTGCAATAGTTTTTTTCCACTGTTTCCTATCCTGGATTAAATCTTCTCCAATACCCTTGCATTACAGCACTTTTCCAGGTTTTCTTAGGTCTTCCTAGCGGTCGACGTCACACCACTTCCAGTTCCTCTGCTATTCTCACACAGCTCGCTTCCTCACTCCTCCTCACATGACCAACCCATCTAAGCCGCTTCTGCCTCAAGATGATAATTATCGAGATCCCCTATCCCTCATCTTCTGGCTACCTCCTTACTCAAATCTCTGTCCTCTCATCTCACTCCCAACATGTATCTTAACATTCTGCGATCAGTACTCCTAAGAACATTCATTAGTCTATCTGTCAAAGCCCATGTTTCAGCACCACATATCAATACTGGTCTAATGCAGGCCTCATATATTTTACTTTTTGTCTCAGTTGTATGTGTTTGTTGACCAGTTGGCTAGCTATTTCCTTCCACTTTGACCATGTTGATGCCACTGTTATTCTAACTGATCTCTCCACCCCTACTTCACAGTCCAATACATCTAGATAGCAAAACTGCTGCACTTCCTGTTGTGTGCCCCCATTCACCTCTAGTGCATCCTCTGCTTCATCTCCCTCTGCCTCTCTTCTTATGCAGGCTGGGCAGTGGAAATTTTGCACTCCTCCCAAATTCTGCAGACCTGAACACATTCTGTGGCACCATTTATTACACTTCTGCACAACACTGAGTTCACTCCTACTCCTCCGCCACAGCATCCACATGGCCATTTTCCTGACTGTATTCTTTCTTCTGGTTTCTTGTCTGTCACCATTACCTTTTTATCCATATTTATTTTCATTCCTCTCTTCTCCATTCCATTTTTCCATCTATTAAACATTTCCACCACTTCTTCCTTAAGCTCCGCTGTCAGCACTAGGTCATCAGCATACAGCAATTCCCATGGGCCTTTCCCCCTACATTCCTGTGTTGCCTCCTCCATTACTATGTTAAACAGCAATGGACTGAGTGCTGAACCTTGATGTACCCCAACTCCTATTCCAAAATTTCCTGATGTTCCTGCTATTGTCTTGACTTTTGATCTTGTGTCAATATAGAGAGACGTGACAGCTGCAGTGAGTCTGTCAGGCACATTGTCTTCTCAAGACCCACTCTATAAATCTCCTTGGTACTCTATCAAAAGCTTTTTCCAGGTCCACAGACACATGATACAAGCATTTCCTCCTTTGTTGAAACTTTTCCTGCAACTGTCTCATAGTGAATATTGCACCTAATGTGGATTTACCTGTGCAAAATCCAAACTGTTGGTTATCTATCTTCATTATCTGCTTCAGCCTTCCTTCCAGCACCTTTTCAAACATCTTCATTCCACGCTTCAACAGTCTGACTCTTCGGTACTTTCCACGCAGAAGGGCATCTTCTTTGCCTTTATAAATTGGCGTTGTCCAGCTATCTCTACACTCCTCAGGTGGCTGTCCTCCTACTATGATGTTATTAAAAATCCTTGTCAATTCTTTTGCACCAGTATTTCCAGCCTTTTTTAATCAGATCAGCTGTTATACCTGTTGGGCCTGGAGCTTTCCTGGTCTTCATTTCCTTTAAGACTATCTCCACTTCAACTTCTGTTTTCACTGCAACTGGCCCTTCAACTTTTCTCATCTCTTCTATCTCATAATTATTTTCTTTATTTAACAGCTCCTCCTTTCCAGTATTTCTCCCTTGTCAGTTTTTATTTCCCCATTTTCATCCTTTACAAATTTAGCTCCCACCATGTCTTTCCTCCTCTTCCTCATCAGTCTTGCAAGTTTAAACATTTTTGTCTGTCCTTGTGCACTCTCCAGATCTCTGCTCCAACTTTCCCAGGCCACCCTTTTTGCTCTGGCCACTTCTCTCTTTGCCTGTCTTTTCTTTTCACTGTATTCTCTTCTGTCTTCTTCCCTTCTAGTTCTCTGCCATACTATAAATGCTCTTTTCTTCTCACTTGTTGCCTGCTTCACCTCCTCGCACCACCACTACGTCTCTCTTTCTTTTCTCCTGTGACTTGTTGTGTCTCCACAGACGTCCCTCACAGCCTCAATTATATTATCCCTGAAGTGTTTCCAGTCACCACTCTGTCTCTCATTTCTTCTCTTAAAATTCTCTTCAAATTGTAGTCTTATCTCCTCACCCTTCAATTTCCACTCCTTTACTCTTTTAATATCCTTCCTCTTCTTTCTTCCTTTCCTATTTTCCACTCTCAAATCCATATCTAAGAGTCTGTTGTGGTAGACATGCTTCACCTGGTATACCTTTACAATCTTTCACTTTAATATCTTGCTCCTTTCTCATCAGCATAAAATCAATTTGAGTTTCTACTCCTCTCCTTTTGTAAGTTATCAACTTCTTTGTTTCCTTTCTGAATGTTGTGTTTATAATTTTCAAATCCTTACCCTGGCAGAACTTCAGTATCCTCTCTCCCTCTCTATTTCCAAAGTCGAAGACTCCCATAACTTCCTCATACCCTCTCCAGTCAGTACCAGTGTGTCCATTTGAGTCTGCAGCAATGATCATTACCTCTGAGACTAGCACTTGTGCTGCATCATCAAGTTTTCCCCAGAATGCCTTTTTTTCGTCATCTGGTCTACCAGTCTGTGGCACATATGCAGAAAAAATATGCCAGACCTTTCCTGCCACCATAGTCTTAACCTTCATCAATCTTGCAGACATTCTTTTCACTTCTGTCACATCCTTGACTAACTTCTCCCTCACCAACATTCCCACACCTCCGGTTCCTTCCTTCTCCCCTGACCACCAGAACTTGTACCTTTCATTCCCACCAAACATTCTGCATCCTGTTCCCTTATACTGCACCTCCTGTATGCAGCACAAGTCAGCTACTCTCCTTCCCAACATCTCCACATCTTCACCACCTCTTCAGTTCTTCCCACCATCATTCCAACATTTACTGTGCACACCTGCAACTCGCCTCCTCTTCTAGCATGAACAGTATACCCGGTGATTCTTAGCACCCCATGCCTACTCAGAGGCTGCCGGGGACTGGGGGCCATTTCTATGAATGGAATAGTCATCATGAAGCTTATTTAATTCCTCATGTAGCTCTGTGAAAGAGTCTCTGTTTGTAATTTCCCTTTGTATTTTTGCATCATCAGCAAACATATTTAGGTGGCTTCCATTTCCAATGTTGCTGTTTGTGTCATTTATATACAGTATACTAAAAATATAACTGGTTCCAGCACTGATTCCTGTGAAACTCCACTTGTCACTTCTCTCCATGATGAGTAATTTCCCCTTAGCACTGTTCTCATTTCCCTTTTACTGAGAAATTCTTGCATCCAGTTGTACAGTTTAACTTGGTTTCCTCCTTGATGGTACAGTTTCCATAAACGTCTTTGATGTGGTACTCTGTCAAATGCCTTCTTGAAATCCAAATATATGCTGTCTACCCAGCCATTTCTTTTCTGTATTATTTCTGCAACTCTGTCATAGTAACTTAATAGGTTAGTAACACATGATTTTCCCATTCTTAAACCAAATTGTCTTTCTGTTATCATACTGCATGTGTGTGTGTGTGTGTATTTACCTAGTTGTGATACACAGGAAATGAGCTACTCTCGTGGGGTCCCATCTCTGTTTCTCAATAAGTCAGATTTTGCTTTGAACTCATTTAAGTTTTTAGACTGGACAATCTCATTGTCCAGGCTATTCCACAGGTCTGTGCATCTATATGGAAAACTATATTTATTGATATCCTTCGCACAGATTTATTTTTCTGTGAAACTCTTGCATGTTACTGGTGCAGCTCTGTGACAAAATGTGTTTAGACTTTTTTACATATATATATGGGATTCATAATGCATAAAATTTTAGTACAGTGAGGACGCTGACAGTTGTAGAATTTATATAAGGAAGGTTTGTGTATTTGCTGCGTTAATCTGCCGAGTCCCGACCGTTTTTTTACCCAGCCTACCCCCAGATCCCGACCAAAATTCAACTTTTTGTTTTTTGGCTGAAACCTTCGCTTTTGGTGAGAAACATCGAAAATTCATAGCGAAATCGCAATCCTGAGGTAAAAAAAATGTTGATACAGGTGTCACTCAACCTTTCGTTTTCCTTCTTTTTCAGGGTACCTGGCTAAGAAAACGAACTATGGAAGGGTTGACTATTTCAAGCCACTTTAAATTACGTATTTATTTCATTTATTTGGTACGAATATATATGTAGCAAAAGTCTATAATGGTTTTCACACAATAATATAGGTGTTTACAAGCACTGTTCACTTACCCAAAACCCCAGTATATGGCACCTTCCTTTACAACATTACCACCTCATCACTTCTGTGTGTTTCTACCTCTAGCTTCTTTGTTTCTTTGTCCTCCACCTCAGGAATCACTTTCACCGTGAATTTCGTCGTTAGAGAGACCGTGGGGCAACATACCTATACTAGCTAGGTTACTGCTAACAGGTGAATTGCCCAGTGTGGGGGGGGGGGGGGAAGGGGGGGGTTAGGAGGGGCCAGGCAGTATCCCCGCTTGACAGCAGGTAGAGGAAAGTCTCCCACATATGCCTACCAAAAATCACCCGCAAATGTTGAAAAATGTGCACACAATGGGCCTTGCAATTGCGTGACGTACAATGCACGTCATTGGGTCTGTCCACGGAAAAAAGTAGCGACGTGTATCGTACGTCGATGGGACTCGGCGGGTTAATATAAATAATTGGCCAGATTTCTTCGCTTTTCTGTATTTAGCATGTGTTTTTTTTTAAATTATTCTAGCACGAAACTCAGTCACCTCCGTAACTCCAGGAGGGGGGTTGCTCACCAATGTGGGATGTCATTGAGCCAGGGAATGCAACTATTATAGCCTTCTACTAAGTAATATAGGCTTTGCAACACCTCCTCCATAACAATTTAGTCTCTACATTAGTATTGATCCATATAGAGGCCCAGTCGCTTCTGTACCGCAGTAGGGGATAGTCGCGGTTTGTCAGTGAAAAGTTGATTTGCTGTAGAGAGCAAGAGAATGACGTGGCAAGGGTACGAGAGAGAGATGGAGGAGGAAGAAAGGTAATAAAGAGAGAGAAATGGAAATGGAGGGAAAGTCAGGAAAGGACCAATGACAGAGAGATAAGGGGGAGGCAAATCGAGTTTTTTTTTTCTTATTAGGAATTACAAACACTTTAAAACATGATCAGCTATATTTAGCCACATTTTCTCTAAGCTGTGGAATGAAATGGTTCACACGCGCACACACACACACACACACACACACACACACACACACACACACACACACACACACACACACACTACGTTCCTTTTACACAACCACGACATCCAAAACCACTTTTTCATTCCCTACCACTGTCACACACACACACACACACACAAAGTTAAATGGCCGAAGCAAAAGACACAAACAGGGCAGCGATAATCAATGCTGTGCGATTAAAACCGAACGCTGTCCTTTCCTCTCTACCACCTCCTTTCTCTTCCTCTTCTTCTTGTTCCTCTTCCCTTTCGTCCTCTTCCTCTTTTCCCTCTTCTTCCTCTTCCTCTTTTTCCTCTTCCCCTTCTTCTTCTTCCTCTTTCTCTTCTTTTACCACCCCCACTGTACTTGGTTTGTTTACATCTGACGGAACTAACTCACCCAGCTTGGATATTAAGTCGAGTGTGCGTTACATTTGGTGGTTCTTATGAGATAGGGATAGGTGTCCTTTGTCTATCTATCTATCTATTGCCAGATGTCTTAATCCCGTAAGTGGTGGCCACAAAAAAATCACCTCCATGTCGCCCTGTCCCCCGCCATTTCATTGCCCTACTCGCAACTCACACCTCCCTCTCTCATATACCCCTTCACTCCATCCCTCCATCTCATCCTTGGCCTCCCCCTCCCTCTTGCTGCCCCATCTGCCACCACAGTCACTGCCACAGTCACACTACCTTCATTCTTTACTACTCCTACGAAAATCACAACCATTCTCTACCACAACTACTAGAAGCACCACCACCACTAACACCACCACCACTAGCACCACCTTTCCCTACCACAGCTACTAGAAGAACCACCACCACCACCACCACCACCACCTCCTCCCACCACCACCACCTTCACCACCATCAGCAGCCACCACCACCTCCCTCCATAACCACCACCATCATCACCACCAGCATCCTCCACAACCACCACCAGTACCATCTTTTCGTACTGCCACCACCCCCAGCAAAAGCCTAAACACCCAGCTAATTCAAACGTGTCCCAGCCGTGGTTTCGCCTCATTAGCCAGCAGCAAAAATCACACGATCAGACAATTACTCACCAAACCTTAGAGAGAGAGAGAGGACAATCGGTAGGACCTGAGATGGAAAGCTATGGGTTAGACATGCTTGCTGCTGCAGCTTGAATTTAGGTGTAATTCTTAGTCTTGTAGTGTCATCAACTTTTTTTTTTTTTTTTGTAAATAACAGAACAGAAGAGGAAAAAAAAAAAAATAAAAAAAATACACCAGATTACAGGTGTCCTCCATTCATAGGAAATCTGTAACAGTTGGACTTGAACAGCTGTAGGTGGAAGTTTAGGGGGACACAACTCTGGGGAAGCGAGTTCCAGAGAGATGCAGTTCGGGGAATAAAAGAACTCTGAAATGCTGAAGTTTTGCAATATGGCAGTGTGGCAGTCCAGTCATGAGCGTTACCAGATGCCCGTGTAGCACAAGGGAAGGCATGGAGAGATGGCACAATGGACGCAACTTCATCTGAGCATTTACCATAACAGTACCTGTAAAATAATGCATGGGAGGCAACATTCCTTCTTGCCCGTAGGGGAGGTAGGTATTTTGTAACAGTAGGGTTATTAATAATTCTAACAGCTTTGTTCTGAATTTTGTCCAGTTGTTTTAGTGCCACCTTCCCACACCCACTCCACAAGGATGAGCAATAATCCAGCTGAGAGCACACATGACTCCTGCATATAAAAACTGCTCGTCCGTGAAGAAGTTACGGACTCTGTACAATTCTCCGTTGCGATATTTTGTGTTCATTGCACCTAAATATTGTGTTGTCCGCAATTTGTATTTATGTGATGACAATACAGGCTGCATGAATAACATACAAGAATGCATTAACTAACCAGATATTGAAATAAATTGGTAAGTTACAGGTATTAGGGAGCTAGCATGTATGGTAAGCAGATTTCTGGAGAGTGATTAAAGGGAGGATTGACAGAAAGAGAGAGAGGAAAGATGGGAAGAAGTGAGAAACAATCTTCATCCAGAATGGAAAACAATAAAGGGACAGGAATAGTTGAACATAACAAAACGAATAAAATGCCAGAAAAGTGTTAAAAGAGAGACCAAAATGAAGGGCTGAGAAAGAGAATGAAAGAAAGAAGAAAAATCCTTAAAATAGAGAGGGAATATTGGAGGAATGTGGGATGCAAAGATTTGAAACACACCAGAGTCAGTAAAATGGCAGAGATGCGTGAGAAGGATTAAGAAAGAGTGGACTGATAAAGAGAGTGAGAGACTGACGAGAAGAGTGTATGGGAGGGAGGGGGAGGCCAAGGATGAGATGGAGGAATAGAGTGGAGAGGTATATGAGAGAGGGAGGTGTGAGCTGGGAGCAGGGCAGTGAAATGGCGGGGGACAGGGCGACATGGAGGCGATTTGTTTGTGGACACCCCTTACGGGATTAAGGCGTCTGGCAATAGAGAGATAGACAGGATTGATAAAGAAGGAGAAATAGAAAGAAGAGGCTGAAACAGGAAAGATAAATATTACGTGGAATGCATGAATACAGAAACACAACAAATAGGATAACAAGACAGGGAAACGTGGAAATGAGAACGAAATGAGGGGTAGATGAAAAGGGAACAGGAGGTGATGAGGCGGTGAGTGGGAATGAAGGAGGAGTGAGCGGGGGACATGCCAGACAAAATAATTGGGGTGTGAAAATAGAAAATAGGATGTGGATGTGATAGAAGGCGTTAGGAGAAACTCATTGAGGTGGTTTGACCATATGGAGAGGATGGAAATTGAGAGACTAACGAGGAGAGTGTGGAAGGGGGGAAGAGGGAGTGGGAGGCCAAGGATGGGATGGAGTGGAGAGTATGAGAGAGGGCCGTGTGAGCTGGAAGCAGGGTAGTGATATGGCGGGGGACAGGGCGACATGGAGGCGATTTGTTTGTGGCCATCCCTTACGGGATTAAGGCGTATGGCAATAGATAGACAGAAAATAGAAGATAACTAATGCTTTTCCACCTTAACTTGGCGGAAATTTTCGTCCTTTTGTGGCTAATTTCCCGTCGCTGAAAGGCAGATGAAGTTGATACTGTGGCTTTGCATTCTGTCCTAACCACTTCTTTGTGACTTGCATCATACTTTAGTGTTTATCGTGCTGCAGTACTACAAATCTTCCATAGCACTTCTTTGTTTCTAGCATTATTATTATTATTATTATTTTTATTATTATTATTATTATTATTATTATTTTAGTCTCTTGTTACAGATCAGCATTCAAGATGAAGGGATGGCAATTTTAGAAGTTAAAGTGGACAGTCTCAAAATATATCAGCTAGAATGAGAGGAAATTGAATACCTAAGTGTAATTTATTTGGGAATGACTAAACTATATCGAGAAACGTTGTGAGTGAATCGATCAGCCGAGTTATTGAAAAGTAATTTAAAAAATATTGGAAATAAAAACATCGGGAAGGACGATTTATAAAAGACAATAAAGTAGGATTAGATTCTTCAGTGGAGTGGGGAGTAACTAGGAGGCGCGTGGGGGTGAAGAGGGAGGGGGATGGGATGAGAGGGGAGGGAGAGGTGGTGATTGGGGACTTCAGAGAGGAGGGAAGGGAAGGGTAGTAGAGGGGACATGGGAAGAGGATGAAGGTGGGGAGGGAAAGGAAAAGGACTGAGGGATATACAGGGGGAAGGGAGGGGAGATGGGGCGAGGGGATGAAGATGAGTACAGGAATGGGAGAGGAAGCGGAAGAAACTGGAAGGGAAGTAAGAGGAGTTGGATGAAGAGGAGGCGGAAGGGAATCCTGCAGAAGAGGAGGGGAGGATTACTGGGTGGGGGTGGGGTTGGGGTGGGATTTAGGCATTTATCCCACAAGTTCATGGCCAGGAGGGGAATTGCAGAGAGTGAGTTGCATAAGCCCACAATTAGCAAAAGGAGAATTAGTGCAGGAAATTCGTATAATTTTTGAAGATTTGCTATTTATGTTATCAGTTAAGGAAATTCTTGTACAAACCATAATTTAATACTGACTACATAAAGAAGAATAGATACCTAGATTTTGATGTACTGTAATAAAAAATTATATCTATCTATCTATCTGTCTATCTATCAATCTGTCTATAAACATAAACTTACTGTACTCTGTTTTGTGTGTCTCCTTAATAAGTGGAAAACTTTGGTTGCATTTGCTCAGTCATGTCCGAAATTCGTCGTTGGTGTCGAGAGGGAGTGAGACATGGGTGGCGGTGTTTATAGACTTTCCAAGAACTTATGCATATTAACAGAGTTGTCACACTGCTCTGTTGCCCGATGTATTAGTACTTAAGCACCTAAAATCAATGCAGAATCACTACGAAACCAAAAATAATAATCCATGTGAAACGTTAACAGTTTAATAGTATACTGTGTGTGATATTTATGCCTGTTTTGTTTTTTTGTTTTTTCGTAATGGCAGTTGTAGTTGCAATCAATTTAGCTAATGTCTCCTGAACAGCGATAAATAAAGATCCGTTTATTTAGTCATTATCAGCGTGTCATCGGGGGTGCAAGAATATGTGCATCTTCGATCGCTATGCCCGAAGGATTTGCCAGAACGATTGCAAGGTACAGGCTTGGCACACGTCATGGCTTTCCTGCTAGATGTATAACTGCCTGAACACACACACACATGTTTACACAGTTATTCACGAAACACTTGACTCATTTTTTTATTTTAAATTCATAGTATGTCAGGCACTTTGGTAGACTTTGGAGAAACGCTTGTGGCTACAGGTTAGAAACACTCTCCATTAATCGTCTCAAGTCTCCATGAATCTTCCCACAGCCTGATACCTCTTCCTAAGGTGAGTCAAATCATCTAAAGGCATAAAGGGTAAAAGACATAATCAAAGTGACGGGTTAACTACTATAATATCAGACTGCCAGAGTAAGTGAAACGTCGGTTGCGATGTCTGTAGAATTTCTCGAGGCGAATTTACTATACGTGTTTCCCTTTGAAGCTGTTAGAATTTGATTTTTTTCTTTTTTTTTTTTTACCCATCGTGAACATCCGGGAAGATTACAACATATTTGCTCAGCCATGTCAGAGAGTCAGTGGCGGTAGCGAGTAACTGAAACCAAAGTCCGCAGAGTTTTCCACGGGACAGTAGTAAGGGTACAGGATCCTGTAGTAGTGAAGGGCTCCAGAACACCCGGAGAAAGAGACATTAATCATAGACGGTAAAAGTAAGTGAAATGTGGCCAGGTAGGTCGGTAGAATTTCCAGCAGGCCAGGTACAGTAAAGTCTGTTTAAAGACAGCCTCCTGAGCAAGTGGAAAAATCATGAAATCTTGTACGCCTGCTCATAATCATATATATACTGTATATATATGAAAGTGGGAATGGGACAGTAAGTGGAACTTGAGACTGCAGAGTTGATAATGAGAGTGTTATAGTATCAAGATAGAAATAATACAGTCTGTTTAGTGAATTCTTTCAGAAAAAGTGGCAAAATATGACTACATTTACTCGATGTCTGAAAAAATCATCGGTTGTGCAGAGGAAAGAGTAAGTGAAACGTGGGTGGGCAGGTCCGTAGATTTTTCCTGCCAGCGCAATAGATTTGTTACATTCATTGTCTATCTCCGTAAAAAACACATAGGTCATAAAAGGAGAATCCCTGTAGCTCTTTTGGCTCCAGTTACGGTAACCATCAAAGGAACACCTCACATTTACGGGGAAGCATGCAAATTGTGCTTCAAAGAACACGCTGGGAAGTTGAAAATAAAAATGGAGAGACGGTAATGATGATGGAGCGAAGTGCAAGTTCTTTATCCTGGAGCATGTTGGGTCGACAGAGAGGGGAGGGAACATGGGGGAGAGCAAATGAGAAGATTATAAGGATAAATGAGAGAAGGAGAGGGGGGGAGGGAGGGAGAGAAAAGTGATTATGGGGAAATAACACGGGTAGATGAGAGACACGTGTTCCCTACGTGACAACAAGTGGGTTGGTGGAGGGTTAGTGCCCCTTCCCGGAAAACAACTATCTAAAAATACGAACAAGAAGCCTCGGACCAGGACTGACCAAAAGGTGACATCTAAGGACTGAACAAAGGACATGGTACGGATAGCTACATGGAATGTAAGGGATTCAAATGATGAGATGAAGGCAAGAGAGATTGTCCAGGTGCTTGAAGGTGCAAAAGTGGATGTATGTGGATTAACTGAAACTAAATGACGATGTGAGAATGTGAGAGAATACGAGTATGGATAGGGTATATGTGCGGGAGTAGGTGAGAATAAGAAGGCAAAAGAAGGAGTGTGTATTGTGTGTAACAGATGGAAGGAGAATATAAGAGAGTATGGATCAGTTGGCTCAAGGATCGTGTGGGTAAGAGTGAAAGTTGGACTACAAATGTGGACGATTGTGTGCGTGTATGCGCCAACGCAAGATCGTGCAAGCAGAGTGAGAGAAGAGTTTTGGACAAATGTTGAAGCGTGCATGAAAAAGTTCGAAGAGAATGAGAGAGTGTTTTTGACTGGAGCTATGAATGGAAAAGCTGGGAATGTGAAGGTGGATGGAGTAGTTGGTGAGTGGGGTGCGCCTGCAGAGATGGACGAGAATGGGAGTGCTTTAGTAGACATTTGTGCCGGGAGGGGGTTGGTGATAGACAATACCCTCTTCAGGCACAAAATGATCCATAGGTATACGTGGCGAGTGATGAGAAGGGTGGATGGTGAACTGAATGAATGGAAGGCAGTGATTGATTATGTGTGTGTGGGTGAAAGGCTGAGAAGGTGCGTAATGGATGCAAGAGCATATAGAGGCTGGAGTGGACTTTCGGATCAGTACTTGGTGGTGGTCAGAATCAAAGTCCAGATGAAATGGAGAAATAGAAGAAGGGAAGGACAGGAGGAAGTAGTTCATACAAGGAGGGTGGAAAAGTTACAAGAGGACGGAAAAAGGCAGTATATAAGAGGGAAGTGGAGAAGCGATTGGGTAAATATAGATTGGAGCAGATGGGGGACGTGGAAGGTGTGTGCAAGATATTCGCAGAAGAAATCTGTGCAGCATGTGAGGTGGTGTGTGGGGTGAAGAGAAGACGAATGGGGGAGCAGGGAACAGCTTGGTGGAATGAAGAGGTGAGAGAGGCTGTGGCACAAAAGAAGAAAGCATATTAATGAGTGGATGAGGAACAGGGGTGTCGAAGTTGAGAGATTGAAGAGAGAGGTGAAAAGATTAGTAAGAGAGAGTAAGAAGAGAGTGATTGAGGAATTTGGAAGGAATTTGGGTGTAAAGTGGAGGGGATGTAAGAAAATGTTCTGGAAAGAGGTAAAGAGAGTTAGACAGGGTGTCAAAGAAGTTAGTTGGGATGTGAAAGATAGAAATTGTAAATTACTAGTGGACAAGGGAGAAAAAGTGAACAGATGGAGAGAACACTTTATTGAATTGATGAACATAGAGAATCAAAGTAATGCAAGTAATATAAGTGGCTGGGGATTGGCTGGGAGAAGGAGGGATGTGGGAAGAGAGGAAGAAATCGGTAGGATGGAAGTGGTGGAAGCAATGAAGAAAGTTAAAATGGGAAAAGCCCCAGGAATTGACGGAATGTGTGGTAAAATGCTGAAGCATGGGGAAGAGGTAGTTATAGAATGGATGTGGAAGGTGTGCAGATTGGCCTGGGAGGAAGGTAGAGTCCCGGAGGATTTGAAGTCAGGTACAATTATTCTCCTGTACAAAAGAAAAGGGGAAAAAGAAGTGTGTGGTAATCATGGGGTATTTGCCTTCTTAGTGTAATAGGAAAAATATATGGTAGGATACGTATTGACAGCGTTAGGGAAATAACAGAGGAATTAGTTGGAGAAGAACATGGAGGTTTTAGGAAGGGAAGATGTTGCGTAGATCAGATATTCATTCTTAGGTCATTAATGGAAAAGTTTTAGAGAAGGGAAAGAAGTTGCATGCTGCCTTCATGGATTTGGAGAAAGCATATGACAAGGTGGATAGACAAGGATTGTGGAAAGTATTAAGAATATATGGAGAGGATGGGAAGTTGTTGGATGCCGTTAAAGGTATGTATGAGGCTGCAGTGCATGTGGATGGTGAACTGAGTGAATTTTTCCATTTTAAGGTTGGATTGAAACAAGGATGTGTCATGTCTCCATGGTTGTTCAGTCTGTATATGGATGGGGTTATAAAAGAGATACAAGGTCGGGCAGTGAATGCTGGAGTGGCCCTAGTGAGAGAGGACAGTGTTTGGAAACTCCCTGTACTGTTGTTTGCAGATGATACTGTGTTGATGAGTGAAGATGAAGGGGAGCTGCAAGGCTTGATAGAAGAGTTTGGGGGAGTGTGTAAGAAACGGAATCTAAAGGTGAATGTATGGAAGAGTAAAGTGATGGTCTTCGAGAGAAGTGAAGTCAGTGAATGTACAGTGAGATTGGATGGGGAGGATATGGAGAATGTGAGTTCATTTAAGTTCTTGGGTAGTGTGATGAGTAAGGATGGAAGTTTGGAGGGTGAAGTGCTTGAAAGGGTGCAGCAGCGAAGGAAGGTTGCTGGTTCGTTGAAAGCAGTGATAAGAAACAGTATTGTGATACCACCTCTCACATACGGAATTGAAGCTTGGACCCTGTTGGAGGGACAGAAGTCAAGAGTGAGAGTTGTGGAAACGAGTTATTTGAGAGGAACATGTGGAGTCACATGGAGACAGACTGACAAATGAGGAAGCGAAAGAGCATTGTGGTGTGGATGTGGATTTGATAGTATGCTTTAGGAGAAACACATTAAGGTGGTTTGGGCATGTGGAGAGGATGGAGAGTGAGAGACTGATGAGGAGAGTGTATGTGAGTGAGGTGGAGGGGGGGAGAGGGAGGGGGAGGCCAAGGATGAGATGGAGGTATATGAGAGAGGGGAGTGTGAACTGGGAGCAGGGCGGTGAAATGGTGGGGGACAGAGCGACATGGAGGCGATTCATTTGTGGCCACCCCATACGGGATTGAGACGTCTGGCAATAGATAGATAGATAGACAGACTAAAATGACCTCTGGGACGGGTTTGCTCTGCCTGGCCACCGCTTCTTGTTGAGCATGGAGTGGAAGTTGAATTAAATCTTGGCTCTTTGATTTTAAAAAAAGTACGTCATTGCACTGAAAGGGATAAGGAAAGCTTTCTCTAATCTCTTTTGTCTTTTTTCTCTCTTTTCTCTCTCCTTTCTCCCATCTTCTTCCCTTCTCTCTTACACTCTTGTCTCCCTTCTCCTCTTCACTTCTTTATCGCTTTCTCTCCTCTCCCCATCTTTTGCCTCTGCTCCTCCTCTCCTCTCCCTCTCCTCTTTGGCTCTTACCTTTCTCTTTTTTCTCGCTCCTCTTTCTGTCTCCTTTTTCCTGTTTTTGTGTCTTTCTGTCTTTGTCTATACTTATTTATTTATTTATTTATTTGTCTGTGTGTCTGTTGCCACGGACCCCGCCCCTCAAATCCATATTCTTTTCTCTGTCTATCTATTGCCAGACTCCTTAATCCCATAAGGGATGGCCACAAACAAATCACCTCCATGTCGCCCTATTCTCCACCATTTCACTGCCCTCCTCCCGTCTCACAGTCCCTCTCTCTCATATACCTCTCCACTCCATCCCTCCATCTCATCCTTGGCCTCCCCCTCCATCTTCCCCCTCCACCTCACTCCCATACACTCTCCTCGTTAGTCTCTTGCTCTCCATCCTCTCCACATGGCCCAGCCACCTCAGTGAGTTTCTCCATGATGGGCCTATTTCCTCTCCATGGGATGGCTTACTTTTTGTCACCAAGGACCTGCTGTATATTCTCCGTGGCCTATTTATCAGTGAACCTGTTGTCC